>JAHLSL010000009.1:461612-716943 GCA_025920805.1 Petroica traversi | reverse complement strand
CGCCCCGCAGCTCCGGAGCTCCCGCCTGCCTGCAGGGACAGCGCTGGGAACACTTGGAGCGTCCCGCGTGCCCGGTGTTGGGATGAGCCGCTCGCCGGGATCGGCCCGGTCGCTCGCCCAGCGGCAGCAGTTCCCATCCACGTCTCTGTCACGGATGTCGGAGGTGTCTCGAAACTTACCCTGGGGAAGGGAGAGGGGAGAGTTTTTGCATAACAGCCTTCAAACCAGTCTCTCCTGTGCCCTACGCAGGCGTTTGAGAACGCAGTGCTGTTTCTGTAGGAAATGTGCCCCAGTGCTCTTGGCTAAAACACTCATTGCTTAATAAGCCGGAAAGCGTCTGGCTCCTTTCTTTGCCCAAAAGCTGGCCGAGTTCCAGGGATGCTGTGTGTCACCCCTGGCATAGTATCAGATCAAGACATGGGAAAAAGTACGTGTATTCCTTTAGGAGCTATAAGGTCCAACTGGCCTATGCATTTGAAATTGTACTGGGTAGATCTTTCAGAACCAGACACGGTTTTATATTTAAGTCATAATAAACTACTCTTGTGGACAGCCAGCAGCCTGCTGAACGAACATCGAAAAATGCTCCCCTCCGTGTTGCTTTGCTGGAAGAAGTGTGGGGTAGAAATGGGAGGGAGAGAAGAGCTTGACTGTGAATGCGAGGGAGCAGCCGGGGCAGCGTGTCTGGTGTTAACCAGCCTCTGCCCGAACAGGATGCTCCTGTGGGAAAGCAGCCGTCTGCATGTCTCCTGTGGAGATGCCAGCTGTGGAGACGGAGTGCTCCTCCCCGATTTCAAGTGGGTTCCTCTGCCCTGACAGGTGTACCCAGAGCCTTTGCTGCCATTTGGTAGGGGAGAGCGTGCTCGCTGCCTCTGCATGTGTGCTTTTCATGGAGAGGTGTTGGAAGGCAGTCTCGGAGCGGCGTGCCTTAATGTGAGCAGCTGGTTGCCACCTTAAAGCCCATCACCTCGGACTGACCGGTTCTTTCTCTTTCACGCCTCTGAGGCCTCCCAAGGGAAGCAGAGCTCCTGCTGAGTCAGTAATGCAACAAAAAGGCTCTGTAATTGCTGTAGTGATGGAGGGAGTAGCGCTCCGTTTAGTGGGTGTCTGTTGTGCCTACCCCCTTTCTTCTGCATGTTAGTAGATGTGTCCATAAAAAAATCTTGACTATCCTGTAGTGGGTTTCAACAGCTACTGACGTGACAGCTTCTTTCATTTCAGTGTGTTTATAAACATGGGTTTCAGTAGGTTCTTTCAAGACTACTCTTGCTTCTCTGGGTTAGACTGTTGGGATTGCCTTTGGGTGTTGATGGAATAGAAAATGATGTTATATATCTTAAATATAGGGTGAAGATGTAAAAGTGTTTCTACCCAATTTTTTTTTAATGAGTTTGTTAACTGAAGGCTTTTTAATGAGCCTGTGAATTCCTTTAGGTTCCACTTAGGCTAGGTCAATGGCTGCTTCATCAGTATTTTAGCTACCTGTAGAGTTGTGGATTTTGTTTGTTTGTTTATATGTAAACTGTTCAGTCAAGTAAAATGGGATTTGGACTCGGTTCATCTTGTGCTACAGGATGGTCTGTAATTAGTGTAGCATGTCTTGCTGGTTGGGCCCCAGTGAGTGATCTATAAATCCTGATACAACTGATCTTAAGCAGGCTATCTCATGTACATCTGAGGACATGTATTAACACCCTGAAGTATTTGTGCAAAGTGCTTTAGTATTTGCTGACTCTGCTGTTTCTCTGATTGTCTGGGGGCAAAGTGCTGGGCATCTCTGTGGAGAGCAGAAGCAAACTGTGGTTTCACAAGTCTGTGTGGGTCAGGCCTAGGGTGTGTCTGCACCCCCTTTCGTGAGGTATGCCTGCCCCTATGCCACATGTCAATAGATAGGGATGTTTTTCTCTGCTCTTACCTGGTGTTGGTCTGTAACTCTAGTCCTTCACTGGAGGTTTGACACTCAGCCAGCTGAAGGAAATTCTTGCCTCTCCTGATACATCATTTGGGGCTGACCACCTGTCTCCCAGTAAATCACTGTTGCCGTATCCATCCACCTGCAAGGTGTGGCTAGGAGACATCTCTCCTTCCATCCCACAGAGACACTGGCAGCAGAAGTACAGCAGAAATGAGGTGTTTCCTGAGAGTGGGGTTGGTGGGTGGGGACCTCTGTGCTTACCAAGCTTGGAACTGGGCTGGTTGCCCCTGGCTGGGAAATGCTCACAAGTTTCTGGTGTTTCTGGTGCTTTCGTTGTTTTAAGGCGTGAAGCAGGGAGGGGGAAATGGGGAAGAAACAACACCAGAAAGAGGAAGGGGAAGAATTATTAAAAGAATGGTTTCTGCTATTCAGTGTTTTGTCCCAAGGGACCTTGAGGGGATCAAGGTCTGCCTGGAAATGAGAATGGCATGGCCTGAAGCTATATGGGGGATGTGTTACAGTGTACTTTTATTTTGAGCTCTTTTCTTTCACAAACTTCAGTGCCTCAACACCAAATGCCTGTTGAATGAGAGTTGATAAGAGTGGCATGTGTAGGAACTGATGCAGTCCTATCTGGAGCTGCCAAAATTCAGTATCAGATACTTACTTCATTCATTATGTACAGCTTTTTGATGCAGGGAGCTCAACTGGTTTTAGAAGAAGTCAGATTTGGTTATGACTCTGCCAGATACTGCAGTATTCACCTCACCACAGCACCTTCTGCACATTTGCAGGCTGACTACTTGAAGGTGGCAGATCTGGGTCTTCTCATCCGATGCCTCTCACAGTAAGTGATAAGGCTACAGTAATCTGTATTCCCTGCAATCTCTGAGCTGAACTGTTTGGTATCTGTTAATGGGTAATTGTTACTGTATTACTTTTTCAACTCAAAATTCATGTACTCAATCAGAGGGGTTTTTGTTAAGTGTTTTTCAGATGCCCTGATAATAAGTGAAACCATTTGACTTTCTAGGGAGCTCTGACATATGGGCTTACAAAATAACTTGTTTTAGAAGAGCAGGCCCTTGAAGTTCAAGTGCCACAATTTTCCTCAATCTCCTCTTTTTTTTTTTCTTTGGCAAGACTAGTGTTTGTTGGGCATGCCACAAAACTGCAGATGCTGAGCATTCCTGTGATAGCTGCAGTGTGAATATTTTGCTTTGTTCATGTTTTGAGTGCTCCCTGTGAATTAGGCTGCCTTTTGTTTTCCCTTGGCAGTTAATATGTTAGAGCTCTTGTTAGCCTATATGGAACTCCTTATTTTAATGAGACCAGCTTCTCTACTGGCTGTTCTGCTGTTGTTTTATTTATTTTTTTTTAATCAATGAAGCCTCTTACTGAGCTTCTCTTAGGACAATAGCTTTCTTATGCCAAAGGAAAATGTATTCCCCTGGACAAAGCTGTGGGAAGCATAACATGCTCATTAGTAATGCTTGGTATATACCCTTCCCTTCCCTTGTTCATTCATAGAAGGAAAAATGGCATCAAGGAGAGGATGTCTCTCTCTTTTTTTTTTTTTTTCTTTTTTTTTCCTTCCCTAGGAATAAAAGGAAGGGGAAAAAATATCACTTGGAGTGTCTCTGATAAGGTCTGAGAAGTGCTAGCAGTCCTGGTACAAGGAAGTATCTTCACCTGAAACCAAACTGGTTGTTCATTTGCCAGTCGAAGAGGTAAGTTGTTGTAAATGCCCAATACATGTGGTCCTATGTAGTCTGTGAGGTTTAATGTACTGGGAAGGAAGAAGTGGGAGAAAATGTCACCATTCTGCTTTCTATGTAGGATGAAAGGGTGAGAACTTTTACAAGAATTGTGTTTTCTCTCATAGGCTATTCAGTCTTTTGTCATAAGAAAGCCAGGTTGTGCAGGAGAGAAGATACCATCTACATCCAAAATCTAAATATCTGGGACAGGAGAGGAAAATTACTTATTTTTAAATGAAAACAGATGAGTTAAAAATGTCTGATAAACTGAAAAACAGGTTGCAGACATTAATCAGTAAGATGAAATTTTATTGCAGCTATTAAGTAACAGCAAGTAAGTTATTTTTAATAGTCTACAAGTCACAGACAGGAACTTTTTGACATTGTAAAGTACAATTGGAAAATTATTATGGAAAAATACCTTCTGTACACCTGGCAGTGGTGCACATCTCCAGACCTGGAGCCTCCCAGGAAAGATTTACTAATTCTCAGCCCAGTGTAGAGCTTGTGCTGGATTTTCCCAAGCATTGCTGGAAAATACAGTTATTAACTTCAGGAGAGAAAACATGGACCAGATTGTCTCTAAAATTTCCCTTATGTTCCTTTTGCCAGGGATTTTTCCTGATAACTGTATTGCTGCTATAGTTTGCAGCATTCTGTTGAAAAATTCGTGTATGCGTGTTGCCTGCAAAGTCACAAGCCCAATGAAAATTTATAAAAACATTGATTTTTCTCATGTGTCTATGCTAGAACTTGATGATCTTTAATGTCCCTTTCACCCCACACTATTCTATGATTGTATAAGAAAAAATCTTATTCGTCAAAATTATTTCTTTGCTTTAAGGGTTTCATATTCTTCCAAGTATTTGATATAAATTCAGGATGGAGATATCTGTCTGCACACACGGAAAAGATACATTTGTGATAGCTTGGAAGAAAAAATCAGTGCCAACAGTTTTAAATGCAAGAATGGTTTGAAGTATGTGTATTGCTCTTTGGCAAAATAAATGTCATACAGCTCCTAAAAATCTTGCCAACTTTAGAGTATTGTTTATGCATACAAAGGTAGTTGCTTCTTTTGCTGCACTTCTATCTAAGGGCAGAGAACTGAAGTTGACTGAATACTGGATCAAAACCTTAGCTACTAAGATATTGCCTTCTTTCACCTTCCCTTTCTATTAGACTCATTCTTATTGTTCCAAAAGAGCATTGATGGGATTTTCTTGGGATTTTCATGAAAGCAGGAGAGATGGTATTAAAAATCTCCTCTTTTTCCCCAGGAGGAGAAACTAATGTAAAGCAAGTGACCATGCAGAATGCAGTTCAGGTAAATGCCTTTTGAAGTGTTTAAATCCTGTATACATGTATAATGCTTTTTTTTTTTAAATGCAAAAATCTACCCTGAAGCAGATGAAATACTAGATTCCCCAGTTACCTCTGATTTTAAAAAAAGAAAGTAATAATTTTCCCCTTTTACAAGGAGCAATGTGACGAGGGTAACCCACTATTCTTATCAGATAAGTGACCCTTTCTCTCCTCAGTCCTAAGAAGGCTTTGAAGTGAAAGGCTGCGATTATTGAAAAATTTTTCTATCACTATTAAGAAGCATTCTTAAAAAACCCTTATATTCTAGGTAATCATTTAAGTACAAATAAATAAATGTATTTTATATATCCACTGAGCCGAAGGAAAATCGTTAAGAATACCAGAAGGACTCTCTCCTAGGAAATTTTGCTTCATGAAATTTTAGTGTAGTCCTTTGCTTGAAATGTAAGCTACCTCTCATTTAGAAAATATGCAGTTCTGAAGAGAAATGCTAAGTATTTGTGTTCAAGAAACGTGTTATGCCTTGCATGGGAACATTTCCTCTTTTCATGTCATTATTTTTAATGATTTAAGTAAAAAATGCCTCTGAAATGTTTGATCGAGGAATCGGGAGTCTGTAGTAAATTATATGATAATTTGCAGATTTCATGACTTAAAATGTTCTGACTTAAAAAAAACCCCAAGCATCTACTGCATGGTCTCTTTATTCTGGATTCAGTAAAGTAGGTAATTTTAAATCCAAAGGAGTCAAGAGAATGGATGCAGGAGTATTTTGATGTAGGAGTTCCTAACAAGAGCAGAAAGATTTGATTGCTCTGTTGGTTTGCTGTATCTGTCCAAAGGAAAATGAATGCTTACTCATTGAATAATAGTTCTTCGGTGTAATTCAGAACCACAAGATTTTGTCTGCAAATTGACTGCAAATATTAGAGCTCCCTGTCTTCAGCTTACCAAAATCTTGTGCAGGTGTGGTTTGGAGATGAGCTTCCCTTGAGTCCCCGAAGTCCCCTGACTCCGCGACACGGGCCGGGCTTGGCAGACGTGTGCCTGTATGACCAGTGGATATCTGTGCGCCACGAAGCCACTTTGGTGCCTATGCAGGAAGATCTCTCCATTTGGCTGTCTGGCTTGCTGGGTGAGCTTAAAAATAAACCACTCTCTAATGAATTTCAAAGCACTCCCAATATTCTAGTCAGCGCTGACGTGTAAGGTCTGTAGTACTATTAAGAGCTGGTGCATCTGAGTTTGAATGGTTGGGAGAATGCCATTAAAATGCATGCTTTGATTTCAGTTTTATTAGCTGCCACCTCTTAAGGGTTGCACAATGAACAATTCTAATTTATATTTCTGAATCTTGTTAGTATAATTAAAATCTAATTAAATGAATATTTGATTTTATTCTACTTATATATTTCTACTAATTTTCAGTCTTTAACACTGGAGTGCTATTTGAGTTGCCTCTAAGTTTATATGAAACTTCTTTGCCTTCTGTGGAATAACTCTAATATTGACTTTCTTTTTGTTAAAGAAATGGAAATTAAAGCAGAACAACTGCTAGAAGAACTTGATAATGGGGTACTGCTTTGCCAACTGATTGGTGTTCTTCAAAACACAGTCAAAAAATGTTGTAGCACAAATAACTTAAGGGTGAGTTGTATAATGGTTTTTAAAATACATATATAAAGCCTTAAATTTTAAGTAGTAGTTATAGGGAAAGCAGGTGAGTGAGGCATCCCAAAGAAGTGTTCTGTGTGTATCCTGATTAACAGCAAAGTGACTTTATAGAGGGGTAAACTCATCCAACAGATTACTTGCTTTGTTAATCACATCCTAAGATCCTTACTAGTTTTTTAGTTTGATTTCAGTAGAAGTCTTGGCAGAGAAAGATCCAGTCCAAGTCTGGAGTTTGTTCCCCTGACATCAGTGTGGGTTGTTAATAAAATATCCATTGGCACTTGGTAGTGAGTTTTATGCCAGAAAGTGGTAGCTGAACTCAAGTGTGCAGGTCAGCCATAAAAGTATCCAAACCTGCACATGGGCTTCAGTGTTTTCATTGAGAACCAATGCTTAGCTGAAATATGTATCTCAAGCAAGTCTCTGTTACTCTGGAGTACAGAGGCTGCAGAACTAAGGATTGTTCAGTCAGTGACTGTTCATAATGATAAGGTAGAACGTCTTTTATATTTGTGTAGCTTTTTTGATAGAATACATAGTGAGGTGAACACAAAATAGTTACAACTGTTTCTGTACTCTGAATTTAGGGTGTATTTTCCTTTGCAAATATGCTTTGAAATCTTTTGGCAATGTTGATGTGCACAATGTACTTTTTGTTTTCTTCCCTTGCCAGAATTTTCCGCTGAGAAAAGTTCCATGTAAGAAGGATGCTCCATCAGGATCTTTTTTTGCCAGAGATAATACAGCCAACTTTCTTAACTGGTGTAGAGCAATTGGAGTTGATGAGACATATCTCTTTGAATCTGAAGGTTTAGGTAACTCTCTCTTTTTGTAAGATTTGCTTTGATCTCTGTGTGGATAATTACCTGGTCAGGGAGATGCCTTGTGTCTAGACTTTTGAACTTTTTCTCTTGACTCTGCATGTCTCGTGCAAGCTTTTATTTTTTTAAGCCAGTGTTAAAGTAAAAGCCTTGAAAAATCAGTCCAGTGACTGATATAACTTGCATGATGCTTTTCCAAACTTCTGAAAGTTGCTGCGTGGGATGAACTGGGGACTGAGAGCTGTGCAACAAAATACCATGTTTTTCTTCAGTAAAAAGAACCACAGAAACAGAGGAGAAGAGTGTGGTTTCACTTTTCATGTGTGGGAAGACTGCAGGGCCATGGAGTCAGTTCACAATAAGATTCTTTATTTGGTATAAGAGCTCATTCTTGTTGCAAAAATCCCTCAGAATAATATATCCGTGATGGTTAAATTTGGTAACGACATCAGGGCATTGTGTCTGAAATGGCAACAGCCTGTTGGTAATTAACATTTACTTCAGGACACACTTAACATGACTCTAAACCATTTGTATTTTCCCAATTAATAAGATTGTTACAAAAATAAATATTGCCAACTATGAGTATGCCTACCCCAGTGCCCAATTGGTGCCTTGTAACAAACAGCTTCTAGACTGATACAGATGGATTTTTTTGACTGCTAGTTAAGATGATTGTACTGCCATCATATGATAAAGAAGGAAATGCTCTTCTTCCTGCTATTATGTCAATAAAAATTAATTAATACAAAATGTTCTGTGGCGAGCCAAATACTACTTTTTGTTGTTTGTTTGGTTTTTTTTAATAGGCAAAATATCTGCCTGTCAGCAGAATAGCAAAAAATTGAGAAGTACTTTTATTTTCAGTAATCAAATGAATTTGTCACAATATTTACTGGATTTTGGAGTCTTTGTGCCATTAAATGCTGTTTACATGCTGGTTGGACTACCCATGCATCTCTATGGGATAAATCATCTTTTGAAATAGTTGAGGAAACACCATCATTTGCATCTGTCTTATTTTGATTGACTAGTGAGTGCATCTTTTATGTTTTTTCAGTGCCAGGAAATACAGATGAGTAGAACTGAGTTACAAGAATATTTTAATCTTTTTTAAGTTCCTTATATGAATTGTATTGCTTAAACATATTAGTTCCTGTAAGTGGACAGGTAACTAGAACCTGTTTAGCTTCCCTGAGATAAGCAGACAGGATTTCCTAGTGCTGTGGCTTTCACTCATAGCAAAGAAGTATTTTGAAGTCTCTAACTCCTGACACAAGCTTGCTTTGTGGCATAAGTATCTTCTGTGAGCCTTTTTGGCAGTTGAAATGAGCAGACTTGCAGCCCCCTAGATGAAACATTCTTTCCACTGATGTTTTCCATCAGACTCTCAAGCCATTCTTTACGAATGAAATAGGGGAAGGAAAAATTGACAGTTGTCTTTTTCCCATCAGATACATGTAAGAGCACCTCCTGAAAAGTGTAGATGACTGGGAAGGAAATAAATCAAGAGGCTCCTGAGAGAGCAGAAAGGAAGAGCAGGCATCGTGGGGTGCCTTTAACATTAAGACAAAACAAATGTCTTGATCTCTGCTAGGGTTATATTTGGATTTTTCCCTTTTGGATTCTGGCAAATTAAGCCACTTCTGCTACAGCTGGCAAATATCCACACACTGACATATGCACACACATATGCATAAACATAAAGAGATGAATTGGCCTCTAGTAACTATTAGATTATGGATGGGACAACATTCTATTCTAGATTTACTCTTCATAATCGGATCTTTTAAAAAGCAGACTTACAAACTGGAGTAGGTGGTGTAAATAAGAAAATCTGACTTCATACTTGGCTTATACTTTAAGAAACACATCTAAAGCAAAGGCATTTTAAATATCAAGTTGAACATCAGAAAGATGTTGGATTTCATCTGCAAATATAGAGCTGGAACTTTTGAAGTGGTGATAAGAAAAAAGATGTGTTACTTATTGAACTGGTAACAGTCACCCAGGTTGTTCTCTCCCAGCCAAGGTTTAAAACCACTGAGGCTGACTGGCTGTGTAGCCATCCTCTTGTCAGCTAGGGCCCTTGTAGTGTATCCTGCTGAGGATGGTAACCTCCAGAGTGCATGTACCTAGCTGTGTCTGTAGGCATGAGCATGAACAGACGGCTATATTTTCCTATTTGCAGTTGTTAAATGCTTTTCATCTTCAAGACTGGAGTATTGCATTTGGAGGTAGGGAAGGGGAAGCCTTCACATCTTTCTGCCCTGCTCTCATCAAGAAGGAAGATCATAAAACATGTTTCTCTTAGGAGGAAGGGTGATTTCAGGATACATTTAAAGACTTTACAGAATAGAAAATTAGAGTTGTAAAGCTTATAGTGCTTTATTAGTGCTAATGTATCTTGCCTCTGGGTAGGATGATAGGAAATTTATAGTCATGGATATCTTATCATCCCTTCTCTTGGCTGTACCTAATTGCATAGGCCTCCTGCAATAAATATGAACTATAACTTGTCTTTATTCTCTTCCCTTTTAGTGTTGCACAAGGATCCAAGACAAGTGTATCTTTGTCTGCTGGAAATTGGGCGCATTGTATCCGGGTATGTGATCCACACATGCTCCTAATAAGAAATTGAAGGACACATCCTACTAAGTGAAAGCCAAGACAAATTAAGATATTAACTGCAGCTGTTAAGTGCAGTGCATTGGATGTTAATTCTGTGCCAAAAGTAATGAGTAGCTTTTCTATGATGATCATACAATATGAATATTTTTTTCAAATTTCTATCAGACTCTTCCCATGGATAGCTGCTGCTCCATGCTGGTTTCTATGGCTGTGTGTTTCAATTATACATTCAGTTATAGATAATGTGCACATCTTGGAAGAACTCACTGAGCATTAAATATGATTTAAGGGGTCTAAAATTTTCAGCTATTTGGAAGATATTTCTTTATTACTAAATTTAGACTTCTAATTTATTTTTAGAGCTGAGCTGGAAGCTTTAAGATAGTCTATCTAAATTGGATGTGACCTCAGCTGTGTAGTCTTGGCAGTAGTTTTACTGCATCCCCTGGTAACACCAAGGCTACCTTAGAAAGGGCTTCTGCTAGAAACTCAGATGTTCATTCTCTTTATCAAGGCAATTACCTCTCTGATTTAGATGTCCCTGTCTGCAAAGCCACTTGTAGTTTTTCAAGTTTGTTATAATCAGTTTCTTTTTGTTTTCTTTAGTAACTTAGTAATTAAACTCTCTACTTTGATATTTGAGGTATGGAGTTGAACCTCCTGTACTTGTAAAACTAGAGAAGGAAATTGAGCTAGAAGAAACCCTGCTGATGACCTCTGGGCCACCATCACCAATTAGCACACCAAAGTCATGTTGTCACCATGGGGAGCTACACGAGGCAGTAAGTGCACTTGCTTAGTGTGATTTGGGCTTTAATTTAAACTCTTAAGTTTCTTACTTGTATGATCTGACTCAGTAAGGATAGACTGGTTTTCATCTAATGTGTGAGCCTCCACAAACAGAAAACAGAAGGGTATGCACCTCTTTTTATCAATTTGTTTTGAAAATGTAAATAAAATGCTGTTCTATATGTATTGTAGTGCATATAACCCATGCTGATTTCCTTTCCCCTCTTCCTTTCATTGCTTCTTTAAATATAAGAAATACTCTCATTCAGTTTTTCTGGTGTGTCAATATTCTATGACTGCAGTGAATGTTCCTCCTCAATTTAATCTTTTCATAAAATTTCACCAGATGTTAAAGTAGGCTTTGATGAAAGTCTTTTGAAGGAAGATTTTAAATCAAACCTCTGTAGCTATACCAATTGGAAATGGATATGTATGCAGAAAAGGAAAAGTTTTGTTCAGGTTGTGAACTGGTCCAAAGGAAATTATGAACAATTTTCCTATTCTGCTTAAAAATTCATTTGTTTTAAAGGTCCTCTCTGTTGTAATATAAGAATTCTGTTTCTTTGGGGATGTCAGCTGCCAGATCCTTGATCTCTCTGAAAACTCACTATTTCTCCTTCTTGGCAACAGTCGCACCCTTCCAATTTGTAACATTTCTAAGTGTCTCCAAAAGGCAGATCTTCCCTAATCCACCATTTGTTTGGGGACTCCCTTTCCCCTTTTTTCAGTGGTTTCCTTCTTGGGCCTTCCTTCTTAATAGAATATTAACTCAGTAGATGGTTAAACTCATGCTTCTGTCAAAATCCTAACAAATGCTTTCAATTTAATAACTAGGTGAAACATATAGCAGAAGATCCTCCCTGCAGTTGTTCCCATCGATTTTCTATTGAATACTTATCAGAGGGACGTTACAGGCTGGGAGATAAAATACTCTTCATACGAGTAAGTTGTTTTTAAGAACTCCAGTTTGTATTTATATTGGGGAGAGAAATGCTTTTAAGTGAAATACCTTATTTATATGGAGTTGGTTTAGAATTGCAAACTCATTTAAGTTAGGAAAATGTGTCGTTCAGTCCCTTATTCTAAAAAGGTGTAGTTACTCCATTCTTTAGATCTTTTATTTCCAAACATTGATTTTACAACAATAGTAAACTAAGTTAACGTTTCTCTGTGGTGTCTCTAAAATGTCAGTAATGACTTGCAACATAAATAAGGATAATGCCATAGAATATTCTGAGAATGTTGCTTCTTCAAAACCTGGTTTCTTGTGGTTTATAATTTGTGGGGTAGTTGAGTACTCCTGTCAGCAGTCATAAGAGTTTGTGTTACAAGGACATCCATAATTTAAATTAAACCCATGTCCAGTATACTAAACAAAGATTATTACAGAATGATTAAAATGTCTCCTGTAAGATGTTTCCATTATTTCCTGGCACAGAATTACTGTCTCTGCAGGAGAAGTGATCTAATAAAATAATTGGGAAGTATAAACCTTGTTTAACACATAATTTCTCTGTTTTAAAATGTTTCTCTGTAAGAGAGGATGTGGTATTTTTAGTCAATTTCAATAGGTGGGAATGTAAGATGAAGAAAAATAAAACAAGATGAAAATTTCTCTCATTCTTCTGCTCTCACCCCTTCTTCCCCCATTCTCAGATGCTTCATGGCAAGCATGTGATGGTACGTGTTGGTGGAGGCTGGGACACTCTTCAAGGTTTTCTGCTCAAATATGATCCGTGCCGAGTGCTTCAGTTTGCAACTCTGGAACAAAAAATCCTGGCATTTCAGAAAGGGGTCACCAGCGACAGTGTCCCCAGCTTGTCAGCTAGAAATCAGGAGCCGCCTCTTATGAATCCTATGTCAGCTGTCAACATGATTCAAAAGCAGCCATCCAAACCTCCTGCTCCTGCTTTAGGTCTTGGGGCCAGTGCCAAGAAAGCTTTATCTAAACTGGCATCACCAAGAGTGCCAGTGACCCCATCTTCCACAGCCAAATCATCGACAGTCAGGTCCAAATTACAGGGGTCCTCAGCAGCCAGTGTGCAGTCTCCTTTCAAACCATTAGCTGGCACCTCAAAGAAACTGGAATCTCCTGCCTGCAACTCACCAGCTTCTGCTCCTTCACAGCCTGGAAGCAAAAGTTCTTCACGTGAAGGAACAAGAAGAGCTCTTGTTCCCTCTGAAACGTTGCGCAAACGTATTCGGTCCCCTGATGCTACCAAGGGGAAATGTGCCCTGCCTCGGGGCTCGCCAGCAGCAGCACTCCATCCTGCCCTCTCACCCTCTAAAAAACAGCCTCTCTTGTCTGGGACAGCTGGAACAACAATTTCAAAACAGAAGTGTGCCCCTGCTAAATGCAAACCTGCATCTGCCACTAAAACCAAAGTGAATTCAGTGGTTCCCAGGGCTACTCGGCCACCAGTTACAAATCTGCGTGCTGTTGCCAAGTTTGCACATTCTCAGCAACTCCTTTCTAAACCTCCTGAAAATGGTATTCAGATTTCGGGTGCTGGTTCTCAGCATCCTCCGAAAGCCCCACAAACAACTTCTCACCTAGCAAGGAACTTGAAAACTGCTTCTGATCTAAGACGTTCCACTTCCGCGCCTTCCCTTGCAGTCAGCAAAGCTTCAAAATCACCACCTCCACTGTTACCTACCAGCAAAAATGTGTCATCAGCTGGCAGCAAGCAGCCAAACGCCAATAATCCCCCTCAGGTTGGACCGTCTTTATGCAAACCTGCTGGGCGCACACCTTTGTCTGTTGTACGGCTTCCTCAGACTTCAGCCAAAGTGGCAGTGACCAAAAAAGCCAGCACAGCCTTCCACAAAAGGTCAGCATTCAACCAAAAACTTGCAAACAAACAAAAGCTTGGCCCCAGCAGCCAAGAAGACACTCCCAAAGGAGCAGACATATAACAAAGGAATGCCTGGTGTGTCAAAAGTGCCTCTTAAGAGCAGTCAAGACGATCACTATTTTGTTATGACAGGGAGTAAAAAACCCAGAAAGTAAACTAATTTTTTACTTTCTGCAGAAGTCTCTATTTTGTTCAAAGGGGCCTCTTGTAACTGCTACACTGAGGACAAGGAAAAAAGTTAAATAACACTACATTTAATACAAAATATTAGGTATAACCTGCCTTTTGCTGCCTAACTTACTGTAAGAACTGTGTTTATTTTGCGGTTTAGAAACTTCTATTTGGATATGTTTAGAAGTGAGCTTGCTTGCTGTGTAGCACTGTGGAATGGCAAATATCCTTGATCTGCTGCAGAAAAGTGTGGGAGAGGAAAGGGGAGTTAAGGCTGATGCTTTTGCAGCAGAACTCTAGTGGTTCTGGCATATCTGCATTGAGGTGAGTGGCAAGCAACAGAGATGTGCACAAGCTGTAAAATTTCTAATACCTCAAACAAAACTGTAGATTTTAGTTCACTGGTATCCCAGAACCCAAATCTGGGTCACATGTTTTGGAAAGAGGAAGAAATTTCTAGTCCTGTTTAGATTTGACAGACGCTGTTATCAGTGTTCATAGTGTCGTCCCCCCCCCATATGCCTTAAAGTGGATTCAGCTCACTTGGAAATGGAGCTTGGTTTGTTTTAATTTGGACGTGAGTAATCATGGCCTTGATTGCTCACTTTCATTGTGCCTTAGCCTCCCAAATTCAGAACAAAACTCTTCAGTGTACATTACATTTAAAACCCAGGGCAGCTAACCTTGTTTGATTCATGTTCAAATCATACTGTAAGTGAGCCCAGGCTTTCCTAGAAAGCTCTTGCTGTATGGAGAGATGCTCCTGAGTTTCTGGGAAGACACTTTCCTCTGGTCTGGAGCTCCTCACCAGCTCCTAGGTTGGAGCCCCAAAACAGCTCCTGCTGCAGCAACACTAAGCTGCAAACACTGACCTGCTCTAACAGAGCTTTACTGCTCTGCAGGAGTGGCTTTTGCATGTAAGAGTGAATTGCTAAATTCTTTTCTCATTGCTACAGGTTAACTTTGGTGGGCACTCTAGCCTACAGTTGCCTTTCTTGTTTTATTGATGGAGACCTCTTTCTTGGCTCCTCTATCGCACTCTGGAGGTGCGAAGTAGTTTCCCAAAGAGGAATATAGTCTGTATTTGCCTTTAAACATCTTAAAGTGCCAGAAAGCTATGCACTGTTTACACTCAGCTCCTGAAGTCTTTCAGGGGTTAAACATCTCTGGTGCTCAACACCTTTACCCTTAAGAGAAGTGAGCTTCATGGTAGATTGAAAACTACTATCTTTGGGAGTAGTGCTGTTTGGGTTATTTTGGGATTAATGAACAGCTGTCTCTACAGACTGAGGGGCTCTGTGAAAAGACACTGGTGGTTTCCACAGACCATCCATCACTTCTGCCCTGCATTCCCAGTCTATTCATGGGCAGGAGCGTGTGTGACTGTCTTAGGGTCTCCTGAATGGTGGGACAGAGAAGTCTTTTTAAAAGGAGAAGACTTCCATGGAATGTGTAGTTTCTGTTGTAAAGGGGTTTTATTTTGGTTTTTTCTTTTCCCCTGGAACTAGAGTAATCAAGCATCCTAAACTGAGTTCTCATGCAATGTAGCAGAGTCAAAGAGCTGCTTTCCTGAGCACCTTGTTAGCTTATTTTATTTAATTTATGATTATATTTATGCATATCTACTGTACAATACTGCTCACAACCTGCTGGGAGTGAGCAGTAGATTCCAGTACCCAAGCTGTAGGAGGAAAACAGAACTGTTGTGATAAGGTGGACACAAGTCCCACAGGATCCCATATGCTCTTGTATGTTTGGGGAAGGCCTGGGGCTTGCTTGTTTTATGTATACACTGGTCAAAGCCACTGCTGCAGCATTAGGCAGAGCATTGACTAGAATGGATTGCTGTCAGGTTTGATAAATCTGGTGCATGGTTTCATATGCTGAAAGCATTTTACAGTAGATGACTTGCTTTTGATTTTTGGGCTTCCAGATGGTGAGTTACATGTGATAGATCTCATGCAGATTAATAGCTGGCTTCTTAGGGTTTCTTTCTGTAATGGGTCTGGAAGAGATGGAGTTAACTTTCCTCATAGCATCCCATATGGGGCTGTGTCTTAGATTTAAAATCTAAGCCAGTGTTGATAACACACTGATGTTTGGGCTGTTGCTGAACAGCCCTTTCCAGGGTCTAGTCTTTCTCTTTCTTGCTCTGCCCCCACAGTGAGTAGGCAAGAGATTGGGAATGACATGGCTGGGAACTGCCTGACCTGAACTGGCCAAAGGGCTGCTCCGTTTCGTAAAGCATCACCTCAACAATAAAAAGAAGGAAGAGGTAGGGAAAGAAGGGGGTGCAGGTTGTGTGGCTTCTAAGGTGGCTGTTTGCCAGCTGGCTGGGCATCAGTCTGTCTGTGGGAGTAGTGAGGGATTGCCTTAGCATCACTTGGTAGTTTACTTTTCCTATCTTTCCTTCATTCATTAAACTCTTTATCTCAGCCAGCGAGTTCTGCTTTTGCTGCTCCTCTCTCCTTATCTTGCTGGGGGTGGAAGAGAGATAAGGGGAGTAAGCAGCGGCACAGGCACTTGGCTGCTGAGTGGGGTCAACCCACAGCACCTTTTAAACCATTTACAAGGTTTTTAGCAGCAATTTATACACTGAGGCTCTTGCATCTCAGTGTAAGGCTACTTCAACATGTACCTTTTTGAACTACAGAGAAAATAAAACAAATAAATCTTTGTGATTTATTATGTCATGTAATAGGCGGAATTTTAAAGTTCAAAATTAAATGAAAATGCATAAGCTGTTACTGTTGAAACCTTAATCAGCTAATCTAAAGTTACACATGGGTAGACTTGGTTTGGTTTTATTATAAAAATAGCGTATTTGAATGTGGTCTGCCTTCTGTGAAAACTGTATAGTTGCCAACTGCATAGTCACATTCTAACTGTGTTGTGTAACCTGAGGTGAGCCAAGAGTAAGGTGTAATAAAGTACCTCCTAAAGGAAATACATACTATTTTTGCAGTATTTGTTGCCAAAAGCAAGTCTAATCTTCAGTTTGTATTACCTTTTGTGAGGGAAAGATGACTTGGAGCAAGAATGTGACTGAATTCTCCATGGGATATTGATGTCCTCTGTATGAGTACTTATTTAAAATAAACATACACCACACCTTTTTGTGTGCACACATGTTTTTTCTCCTGATATTTTTTGTGGGGAGGGAAAGAGAATGCATTTCAGAAGGCTCACATTTCCTCTCTACCACCACATAAGTAGTAGGTTCCATCTCTGGCATAAATTACTGCATCTAATCCATTGCTTTGTTTGGAGTACAAGACATTTTTACTCTGACTCTGCTGTCAGTGTGGCTAATTGTGTACATGGGGCTTCCTACTCTTGCCTACCTGACTGGCCAAGTAGTTTCAGATATAGCTTTTAAAGTTGTATTTGCAGCTCTACTTGAAATACAAAGCACTTGAGTGCCAATATTTTCCATGCTTATATCTTGTCAGCAAACTTAAGTCCTATCTCTGTGTCTGTTGCCATTAATGACAACAGATATTTAATTAGTTTTGTTGAGTGGAAACAAAAGTGTTGGGTGTTCTCACCGGAGCCACCTAATTAACTGTTTTTTTCCCTTCCCTATTCAATTCTTTTAAATGCTTTGTCTGCCTTTTTCTTCAGTTCCTGGCAGTCTGGTTCTGGTGCCTAATCACATAGACGTACCCTTCCACTTCAGCTTTGTCTAAGCACACTCTTGTGGCATCTACCATCCTTGTTCCTACAGGGGCAAGCTCTGCAGAGGTGTTAGTTGCAGCTTTTTTTTTTTTTAAAGAAGTTGTTACAGCTGGCCAATAAAATGCAAAGGCAGTCCAAGATTTTCTCAGGTAAGTGTTCTAACCCTATTTTATATATCCTAATCATATACATACATACATATATGTATATGTTTGATAAATTTCATGACAGTTTTCTGTCTGAAACTTGAAGCACCCATAACTTTGAACAACAAACTATGCAGCTCCTTTTCTTTTTCCCTACAGGGAAACTGAAGTCTGTTTGTTAGATGAGTGAGTGCTATGGGGCCATCTGGTGTCTATTAATTTTATAGAGACTTCTCTGGCAATGTAAACCCCTTAACCTGTGTAGAAATGCAGAGGCAAAACTTTTCTCTTTGATTCGAATAAAGCTTTTAGCTAGCAAATTCCAGACTTGACATGAAATAAATAATGCAAGAGATGTTTAATGCTATAAGACCCTTTCATTTCATGCAAATGCATTCTTGAAAACCTCTTATTTTCTTTTTTTAAGAGCCAAGACTGAAGACTCCTTCCTTACTAAATGTTTTGAAAAATAAATTGTCTGAAATGTAAATAAGTTCAACACTTGTACATTTCAGACATCTGAATAAAAAGTAAAACATTAAAATATTTGAGGGGTGAGATCTGCCCACAGTTCAGATCTATCTAGCCAGCGATCCCCATTAACTCAGAAATGAACTTTCAGGTGTCACCTGGTGGGAATGCCAACAGTGGATGGCTTTCTACTTGGGGAGGGGTACTGATGTCTAAATCAATGCTATTATGGCATTTTGTGTGAAGTAGTTTGTTCCAGATGGAAGAAAAACATTACAGGATCGGAGCAGCTGGCCATTTCTCCAAGGAATGTGGCTAGGCAGAAAGTATTGACAGATTTGTTGTGCTAAGAGTTTTTAGAAGGTAGGATTGCAGCATAGAACTTCGGTGTAAAATTGGCCTTTAGTGCTGAGTCAGAAAGTACTGTGCAAAGCTGAGGTCTTACTAAACAAAGCTAAACTTGCATACTTCCTCAATCAAACACCCTGTTTGGATATTCACTCAGGAAAAGTGGAATGCATTAGTGTTTGTCAAAATACTCAGGCAGGGCACCTCATAAGAACCATATTAAAGTCAGTCACATACTTCTTTACAGTGAAAGCATATGTTTTACCTCTTGCATTTTAAAATAACACTAATTGTTGAAATTCAGGTTCAGAATCTTCTAATTTGCTGATCTTTTATATAAGCATTATTATTATTTACTTTTCTGAAGCACTGCTGCTGTAACAAAAAGTGCCTTGTACTGGAACCTATATTCCCAGAAGAACAGAAATAATTACCGTGATGTGTCATCCTGATGAACAATATGCTGCTTCACAGCTTTCTTTTTTTCTTTTTGCTGAGTACACTGCCCTATAGACACCTGTGAAACGAAACTATAATGAATTAGTTTTATTCTGTGCACATTGCAGTACTGACCCTTGAAGTACCATGATGTCATTTATTGCTGCATCCAAAGAAAAGAGCAGCAGAATAAGTTTATTTAAAAATCAAACTAAATACACATGTCTGGGTCTATAGCCCTGGAATTAAGCTCCTGTAAAATACATTAGATTTGGGAGGTTTTTCTAACTACACAGTTGTGTAGTCTGAATTTCAAAACACTCTTAGCTATAGTAAGATATTTTGCTAGGTCAAATTGTTTACAAATATATCCGATGAGAAGCATTTTTGGTGATCTGCATGGCAGTGGCCATAGGAATGTCTGCTAGATTATGGATGGGCTTAATTGTTTAAAGAAAAATATTGGGAAGTTTCTTTGTGATTTCCTTCTTAAAACCCCATGAGTTTCCCCAAGACTTGGGTCCTTAAATCATAGTCTCTTTACATTGGTGTGTAAAAGTAACATATTAGGACTGTGAAGTCAAACATTCACAGTTTAGAGAAACCTGTAGTTCAGATGGGTAAGTGCAACTGTTTCACTAGCATACAAGAAGCATTTGGAGTAGTTGGGTTCAGCTCTGGGGCCTCAGCATGAGGAGGACATGGACCTGTTGGAGTAACTCCAAAGGAGAGCTATGAAGATGATCAGAGGGCTGGAGCACCTCTCCTGTGAAGAAAGGCTCAGTGAGTTGGGGTTGTTCATCCTGGAGAAGGCTCTGGGGAAATCTCATTGCAGCCTTTCAGTACCTAGAGAGGACCTTCAGAAAAGCTGAAGAGGGGCTTATTATGGGGGCGTGTAGTGAGTAATAAGACAAGGGCTAATGGCTTTGAATTCAGAAGAAGGTAGGTTTAGATTGGATGTTTGGAAGGAATTCTTCAGTATGAGAGTGGTGAGGCACTGGCACAGGTTGCTCCGTGAAGTTGTGGATGCCTCATCTGTGGAAATGTTCAAGGCCAGCCTGGATGGAGCTTTGAGCTACCTGGTCTAATGGAAGGTGTCCCTGCCTGTGACAGGGGTGTTGGAACTAGATGATCTTTAAAGTTCCTTCTAACCCAAACCATTCTATGATTGTTGTTTTGACATACATGTCTATTATAATTGATGATTTCATCAGAATGTTGTTTCACTCAGCCTGTAGAAGAGGCGGCTCTGATTGCATAAGCTGTTGTTCACTGGGGATTCTCCCTGGTCATCAGCTGTGCCCCCTTGCCTTATTTTCTAGCCTGGGCTGAAGACAGTGAATCATTGTCATATGAGTGTTTGCAGGATCTCATCCCAGCACCTCAGTCTTTCTTGAGACTTATCTCCTTAAAACTGAGGAAAGTCAGGGCTGAAAGTCACTGAGATTAAATTATCCATTCAGCTGGGTCAATTTACTTGAGATGACTTGCACTTCAAAGTAGTTAGTGTGATACTGGACTGAGTAACTTTGATATTTCAGGTGATTTTGCTTTATAGCTTGGGTGTGCTTAGCAGCATTGCAAGTTTGACTAATGGGCTTAAGTCAGACATTCATGTAATGAGAACATAAATTCATCCTTTGTGAAAGGGTGGGCATATCTCATTTGTCTAATGTCATGCAGGGAGGTAGAAAGAAAAAAAAGGGAATATAAATCTTGGTTCTAGAGACAGAAATTATTTGCTCGAAGCAAGAGAAGATCATACAGCTTTCCTGTATTCCTTCAATGTGTTCCTCATCTATCGCTCCCAAGGATGCAGAACCAATCTTCAGGAATTTACAGTTCATCTCATCTTAAATGCATGTAAGGGTACTGAGTTGAGGGGCTACTGAGAAATTCTGACCAATTTAGTTCTGCTATTTCCTAAACTTATAATGTCTGCCTCCAAAATAATTTAACCATTTTGTATGTTGCTCTGTTTAATGAAACCTGAAGTATCTCTGTTCCACAGGTTCTGGATCGCACTGTAAGTTTGATTGGACTAAATTATTGGCAAAGGTCCATTCCAATTTAGCTATTCTACTACATGTCACCACCACAATTGTTCCTTTTCAAATCAAACAAAAATAAGTGCTTGTACTAGTGAAAAATACAGCTAGATTCAGACAGTGTTTGAGTTATTCAGCTGGGTTTGAACTATAAATTGGCAGTGTAATGCTAAAGGTGGAGGAAAGAAAACAATTAAGAAAGAGTAGCTGCATACAACATTCAGCTGATGCTTCACTATTTGCCATTTTTTATTATTTATCCTCTTAGCCAGTCACTACCAACTTGGCCAACAAACTTCTTGGGAACATTCTAATGGAAATGGGTGCCTGGAGAACTGTCATTTGTGACAGGGTATTACTCTTGCTGTGACTGAGCAAAAAGGCATTGTGTGATTGGTTTTCCAATAATTGGGTTAAGAGGGTTTTATGAGGCTTTGAAAAAAGCATCTAATCTCATTTTAGGTCTATTACTGCTTCCCCCTCCCTCAATAAGAAAATTATACTAAGCAGTCATGAAGTCATACCTATGGTCTCAAAAAGCTTTGCTGAAGTTTCTACAAGAGCACTATTCAGGCCTTGCCTTCTCCCTCTTCAGCCCCAGATCTCCAGTCATAACCTACAACTACTTCAACCACAGACTTTGCTCTGCACCCTGGGACAGGCAGCATTGTCACACCTGGAAGATTAAAAAGCTGTATCTATCTCCCAAAAATAGGTAAAATACATTTTGACCTAGAACAACTTGTTGATGAGGTAAGTGCCAGTGGGTTAGATGAGAGGGATGCCCTTGGGGTGCTAGATGCTTCAGTAAGATATCTCTAAAGTAAGTTTGCAGGTGAGCTCACTCTTGTTCTCAGCTTACCTTTTTACTTCTCTGTGAATGCTCTTCTTAGGAAATTCTCATCACCAAATGTTCTAGTAAATAATGAATTATGGTTGTGTTTGGCTTAGTTTGCCTTTCACTTGATGCAGATAAACACAAAGGAGTTTTTAAAACCAATTTAGAAATGTGGGTTTTGGAAAATATTGCAGTGTCTGTAAAAACAATAAAGTGGTATTGTGACAATAAAGCCTTTTGTTTTAGCTGAACAAGTACCACTCTCTGTAAAATCCGATTCTGCACAGACTAATAAAAATTCAAGGGCATGTGCTGCTACACGGCCTGAATCTTCACAGATTTCTGCAGTTCATAAAGTATAAGACAAACATGCTATCTAATGATGTCTCCTGATGCCAAAATGATTTTTTGCCTTTTCTTTTATATACCTTTTACTTAGTTCTGTATATCCACAAGAATTAGCATGCATACTTGTAACCCTTCACTTAGTTTAGTGCTCAGTGTTTTGTAAGTGTTCTGCAGGGCCTGAGACTGAACACCCCAGAATTGCAGAGCTAGGGAGACCAAACATCCTATTGTCTCAGGAAGCCAAGGTCTCCTAGTAGGACAGATTCTGTAAACTAGAGCTTAGCCCACCCCAGCCCCATTATTGGGCTCCCTTGTTAGATATGCTAATGTGTAAAGTCTATAACTTGTGTATGTGATAATGGTGGGTGAGCACTGCAACGCTGTCACCTGGGTGAAGTGGATGCATCAAACAGGATCCTAATTAAATTACTGAGGTAACGACCCCCAACCCTCCTAACTGTGTCTAGCTTCATTTTCATAATACCAGGAAAAAGGCATCACTCCCAGTGCAAGGTAAGTCCAGTGTTTTAAGAGGAGCTGGATATGTAGTGGTGTTTTGAGAGGCTCTTTAGAAAAAAGGCTCAGGCTCTCTGTCTGCATGCTTTATTCCTATACAGCAGGAATTCCCAAGATGTACTCAGGCAAATGGGATCCTAAAGCTAAGTTCAAGGTCAGGCTCAAGAAGTTGCAAAAGTGTACCTTAATGAGCATCCTCATAAAATGCAGTTAAAACCTATGCTTGCCATTCAATTCAACACGTGAAATTCAGTAATAACAAATGAGAGTCTGTTAAATTGAAAGCAGCTATTTTTGTACCCATTTTTTGCTCATAATTCTATAACAAGAACTAGAAAACTTTTTAATTTTTTAAATAATTAAAACTGTTTATGACTCGGTTATTAAGGGCTAAAAGATAAAATAACAGGACAGAAATATGTGTTTTGAAATAGGAATGAAAACATTAGGAGTCAGTGCGTGGCTATGTGCTGAAGTCAGAAGTGGATTCAGAAAAGCAGAATAATCATTCAAAATTCCTTGAAATTTTCAGTAAGACTATGTTACCCAATGACAATGAAAACCAAAGCTCTCCTTTTGCTACCTATCAAACTGTTAATTTTATTCTGACAAACCTGGGTGGCACCTGGTGGAGCCCACTGCATTCAGAGTATGTTCCTCTTGCAGAGGAACCAGGTTACCCTACATTCCAATATCAGCATCTGCAAAGGTGGGGCAGACATACCTGAGCCTTTGGAGGCAACAGAGGCTCAGGAGCTTATGGAGGTCTGTGTGGATTCTGTGCAAGACAGGAAATTGGTAAAAGTTGCAGAGCTGAGGAGAGAATTTGTTCTACTCTGTGCAGTGGGAAGACTTTATTCAGTCTGCTTTGCTTGCAGAGCAGAGGTCTCTCTTTAAAGGCTTGGCTTGTACTTCTGTCTCTTGTATGAGGAAGCCTTGCTGTGGAATTCAGAGCCCCTCTGTGTCTCTGAGTGTGCCCACTTTCAGGCAAAAGTGAGAGCCTTGGTGCCAAGGCTCTTGGGACAGGACCTGTTTGGTGAAGGATGATGTTAGGTTGTGTATTTCAGGCAGCTGGCACTCTGCATGTAAGTGTTCACCCCTGTTGACTGAATGTTCGAGTTAGGAAAAGACATTCATAACTTGCATGCAATACACAGTGAGGTTTTCCAAATAGATTATGATTGATGTTCTCAATTATTTTTTGTCAAGGTCTATAGCAAAGCCTGTGTTATCCATTTGTCAGCAGCTGCAACAAAGCTGTTTTCTGAATAGAGTCCTCCTTATTAGATATGAAAACTTAGTTAAATAGAAAGGATTGAGTGAACTTCATGCTGAAGTCTGATCTTTTATTCTCCACTTCCATGGTAAAATATTTAGGATTTACTTAACTTTTATTCAGCTAGAATATCACAGTTATTGACAGGAAAAGAAGCTGTTAAGCTTAAATACTTCTTGTGTAGGCTGTAGAATGCAGCAAGCCAGTCTCTTCTTGAACTACTTGTCTTTTCATTAAAATGCCAATATATTTTATTAGTACATATATTTTTTTAAATTAAATTAAAAGTGTATTACTGGGAAAGAGGACAACTTATAACTCCTCATCAAGTCACCTAGGTTCCACACTGAATACTTCCTGCTAGAGCCTGGCCTCAGTCCCTTGCATCAAGTTTCTTCATGAAAGATGTTTATAATCACTGTCTCCTGGGCTTTTTCTGCAGTGGGGATTTTTAACAGTGTTGGAGTCCCTAGTGTAAATATAAATTATTGCTGTAAATTAAGTCTGTTTCCCATGCAGTTTGCTCCAACTCTCCCCAGCCCCTCTGCTATGGTGTGTCTAAAGCAATGTTTTGCAGTGCTCCTACCTCATCTTGGGTAGCTAAACAGATGGTCCAAAAAACCCCTCCATTCCGTCAACAACACCACTGATGAAGTGGACATCCACAGCACTGTATTTTATTGCACTAACACGAAAAGGCTCAGCAAGGGCTCTCAATCAACTTGAAGTTATCTGACAGATAAGCAGTCTGAGGTGATCAACTGAAGACCAAGGCTTTAGTGGCATAGATCCTTCTGTGTGTAAGCAGAGAAAAAGTCTCTCTTTTTGTTTTCTTTAGATATTTCCAAAATTAGATATTTCCAAAACTACTATTTACACTTGCTCCTTCCACAGGAAGCAGTATCGGAATCCTTAGGTAAGAAGACAAGGAAACCTTTTGTGGTTTTTAGCCCTTTGTGTGTTCTGGCTCTGCCAGGTATTCTACCCACTGCTCTGCAGCGAGACAGGTGGAAGCAACACCTTGTCCTTAATAATTTATTATTTTTTGCCTTGTCCTGTAGAGCCAGTGTGAGCTCCATCATCTGCCTATGATTTTCAGTCTGTCCTGATCTTGATGCATCCCCTGTGCAGAGGAAGACAAGCTGTGATATAGAGGCTGGTGCTGCTCTTTCCCACAGAACTAGACAGCACACCTGTGGTATTGCCTCTTCAGAATAAACTCTTAGGTGCTTATTGAGTCCAGAAAAAAAAAGGAATGAGACTGGATCATGGAATAGATACAGTGTCTCATGGTTTACACTTCCTATTTCAGGAAACTAATTTAGCCAGCTAAATTTGGTAGCTAGTATCCTTGTGCTGTATCTTTACTTAATGGTAAATAAGATTAAAGCTCTTATCAGGGATTATTCCCAGACTAGCGTTTTGATTTTACCACAGATTACTCCAGTTGATCCTTCTCTCTTGATTTATAAGGGAAACTTATGGAGGCTCACCTCCTAAAGTAGCTAAGTGAAGCTGAGCAGTGAGAATATGCCCTCCTGCTCTATGACACAGTCTGCTGTGCATCTTTTCTGTGGCTGAGAGCAAAACTCTCCTTGCATGTGTACCTTGACATGAAGCAAAGGAAATTACTGACATGTCAGCAGATGAAATGTGATTACACATTACACATAATACTTTCATGTATGCAAGTATTTATTTTCTACCAAAAGTTCATATAAATATCAGGTGTGAATTAATAACAGCCATGGGAGATCTGGCTTGCCCTTGGCAGCTGATCTCCTCCAAGAAGAGGCAGCTAAAGGATAATTCCCTTTCTACAAAGGGGAAAGGATAGAGTGATTGCAAAGATGTAAAATAATTTATTAATGTCAAATCCCAGTTAATAGAACATGCTCTTTGTATCTGGTTATGTGTTAGCCAGTAATGTGTTACCAGCTAATACCAGTATTTCAAAGCCAGACAAGGAGATGTTACACTGAAAAGTTTGAATTGGGACACATATAGATAATAAAAAGCTAAAAGCTGTTTTTCTGCTTAACCTAAACTTTGAAAAAATCCCACGTATGCACTTTCAGTTTTATGCTGCGTGTGAATGTCAAATATGCTTAGCTGGAACAGAATTTCTTGAAAGTAATTATTGTCATCCCATTTGGCTAAATATAAAAAATACCAGAAGTATGCAAGACTGAAAAATGCTGATATAGACTTAATAGATTTGAGGGATAGGGTTATTTAAGAACTGGTACTTTGAGTCTGTTACTGTGAATTTTTTTTGCCATGTTAGCTATATGTTATCTCTTCCCAATATATGTAACTGGAAAGAACTTAATAAAGTGGATTATTCAGAACAAATTATTTCAAAAAAAGAAACAAAATTTTGGAATGAGATGCCTCAGTCCTTTAACAGTTTCAAAAGAGTCAGAGAATTTGGAGAACCCTTTTCAGGGCAGGTAGCCCTATGCAGTATTTCAGGTCAGATAAGTAAGCAGAGCAGGTGGCAAGGCAAGCTCTGATGCCAGGATTGTTCCTGTCTTTCTTCTGCTCTCGTTCCCTGCACTGCAGAGCTCTTAATTAGACTCCTGGGATAAAAAGACCAGTTACTACAACTGGGGGAGTTTTAGCCCCAGAGAAAAAGGGTATCCTTTGCCTCTCTAGCATGTTGAGGCATTTCAGGTTATTGTTACAGGGGTTAAGGGAATGGGAATGGGCTTTAGGAGCTTCCAGCAAGTTGCTGCTGGCCACCCACAGCTAAAGCTTTTGGAGGAAAGTGTCAGGATGTGTGACTCAGATGGTCACAGTCTGCCTCCCGTGGTATGGGTGAAGGGGAGGAGTTGGCTGGGTCCTGATCTGCAGTAAACCTCAAGCCCAGATAACCTGTTAGGCTTTCTGCCTTCTGCTCTGAACAGAGTAGGGGAGGTGGGAGAGGATCTCAGGTGGAAATGTGGCAGTGAAACCTGCCACTCAAGTCTCTTGGACTTGGATTTGTTTGTTATAGTGTGTACATTTCTCCCCATATAAACAATTCCTTTTAATGTACAGTCTTTTGGGCAGATGTATTTGGCCCACCCTGCAGCAGCCTCATTTCTCTGTGCAAGGGCTGTGTCTGGTTTTACCACCACAGCTCAGGGAGAGTTTAGCAACAAGAAGGTGTTAAATAAATAAATAAATGTGTGCTTTTGCAAATCCTCCCAAGTGTGTTGGTGCTTTTTTCTGTTCCCACCTCCCTGAGGGAGATTGCTTCCCTATGGAACAGCCTGATTGGAGCAGCAGCCATATGAAAGGACAGCAGCTCCTGCTCCACTTCAGCTGCAGGAGGGGAAAGGTGTGTCTGATTGTGAAGATCAGGATTAGCTGGAGAAGTGGGAGAAGGGAGGAGAGGAGGGAGGGGAAAAGAAAAGAAAAAAAAGCCCCAAGCCTTTGAAAGGCAGGACTGCACTTTTAACACGTGGCCAGCATGTGCCATACAGGCTTCAGGAGGCAGCAGGAGCACAGGTGAGAGGCTCTGGCTGGGCACCAGCAGGAAGAAGCATCGTAGCAGGATGGGGGATTCCAGGACACCAGGAAACAGCAGAGGTCTGGAGGTGCACAGGCCACGACAGACAGACTGCTGGCACTCTGCAGCAAGCAAAGCCTGCAGCCCAGGTAGGGCAAATGCATGGACTGTGCAAGGTATGTTATTTTTTCATCGTTCTTACTTTTGGTTTGTTGTGGTCTAAGGCAGAAGGAGTTTACTGAGTTATGTGCTTGCTGTTTGGCATTATAGCATTTATGGGGTAAGAGGAGCATTAGGGGATTGTTTTTCAGTATTACTGCTTCAGGAGGGTATACAGAAGTTTAGGTTTTTAGGGAGAATTTTTGAGCATGGTGTGGTCTGTGAAAGAACAAGGCTGGGAGCAATCCAGCAGAGAGAAAACTCAGAGATGCAAATCAACCACTTCAGAGAAAACTGCAGAGAGACAGGGAAACCAGTGAAGCATAGAAAGTGCGTGCATGACAGGGAAACCTGGGGGACCAGGGAAGCCAGGTTTGTATCCATTTTCAGGCTTTAAGGTTTACTCTTCATGACATTGCATCTGCAGTGCTCTGAGGGATTATCAAGCCCCTTTCAGTCTTCTTCGCTGGTAAAAAATTATTCCAGGGAATACAATTTAGTTTGATTTCTATATTGCTAATAGAGGATGCATGTGTCTGTTTTTCTGCAAAGCATAGTTACATCTAAGCACCTGAGAATGGCATTAAGCTTGTGGCTGGAACATTGTCTGTGGATTCATAGTTGTCCTCTTGTTTCCAACCACAGTTCTATTAGGCTACTAAATAGCCTCCTGCAGCACATTTCAGGCAACCCTTTCCCTGCCTTGATGTTGTGACGTTCTGTTGAGGGCTAGATACTGCTTTCTTTTGCTGTTATAATATTGAAATTTTGGCAAAACTTAAAAAGTATGAAAACACTGCAAAAGCCTCTTTTTTGGATCCTTCTGTTTCAGCTGCTGGTTTTCTGTCAGTTATAAAAACAGGCAGAAACAGCCTGTGCATGGTTCATACCATTAAATGCATCTGTCTGTACTGCTGCAGGGTTAGCCACCATTCCTTGCATTTTGCAAAGATCCCTGGTGTTGCACTTACCTTGAAAGACGTCTTTGAACTCTGACATTTTTTCAAGTGCCTTTTCTTTTTTTGTTTTGAGTGAAAAATTTTCAGGAAGCTTGCCCCCCCCCCCCTTCCCAAAAAACCCCAACTGAAACTAAAATTTCTTGCGAATGAAACAGTTATAGCTTTGAAGTGCAAGAATTTAAAACTACTGCGTTCATTTCTCATATATACACTTCCATACTCTCATGGATATGTGTGTGTATATATATATTTTCATATCTGGGTATGCATATATATCATTGATATTTACACATTTCTGTATGTGTTGCTTTAACTGGATATTTATTTTAATGTGGCTACAAGAAGTTGTTATGGTGAAAGCTTTTGCTAACTGATATGACTAATGGGATTAAACAAAGTAAAAAAACTTGGATTCACTCAAGAGTGCTGAGTAGTTCTATTCATGAACTTTTTATAATCTGGTTTAGTTCTTCAGTATCAGATTCTGTAATATGGTTACAACTGCAGCATGTGCTTTCTTATAGATGAAAATGAAAATTAATCTGGTGTTTTTAGTATAGGTAAATTGGCCTTGCAGTGGTGAACAGATAAATAAGACAAAAGTGTCTTTGATGTGATCTATCTGCGTTTGTTTTTTTTTCTTCTCAGAATTGATCAATTCCATATACTTGCAAAAGAGTTTATGGAATGAGTCTTTATTAAAAGTGAAAATCAGTGTTTACAGTAAATTATACTGGACAAAGTAATGACTGCAAGTTTATTTAGAAATTTTGAACATAAATCTTTATGGATTTTCATTAATATATCGACAGTTGAAAATAGCCTGTACATGGATATGTTTTAATGCTTCCATTTTCCTAAGCCTCCATGATAAAGCAGTCAAGCACTATGGGATAATCAGTGTCTTTAGTCTGTGGGTATCTGTATTAAAATAAACCCTAATTACAATTGGAAAGCTGAATAAAACCTGTGTCCTTTTAAGTTAGCCAGGCAAAGCTCTGTGTTCAGTACTATTGATGGTCTCAAATGTATTGAATGTTTGCAAGAGAAATAGGACAATATGTTGGCAGCTAACTCCCTGGAAAGTCCATCTAATCATGTTAAAAAAAAAAAAAAAGAGCCAAAAATTTGCATTTTAAAAGGGTGAAAGTAGGGAGGATGGAGATTTTTTTGTTAAAAGTGATGTCTACTGCAATACTGGCTAGTATTGAACATTATTTTCTACAGTTCACTGAACTTTTGCAATGACAGTGAGCTTTGGAGTGGACACACTTGGAAGCCCTTGATGTATGGGGCTGTCTGTCCAGTGGGAAACTCAAATAGCTCAGAGGGCACACACACTTATTTGAAGAGGTTTATTTCCTAATTCATAGAGGTTCCTCTTCTGAGACAACTGATGAAAAATCTCTGTTCTTTTGTTTCCTGTTAAGGGATCCACCATTAGACAACTGCTGCTCTTCAGGTGCTTAGTTTGATGTTCAGCTACAGGAAGTGACAGAACTGTGGAGAGAAAAACTGAAATTACTCTTAATTTAGATATTATCGTATTTCTCTTGCAGAATTTTTGAGCCAGCACTGTGAGTCACCAGTTCCACTCAGGCCTGCTCTACTGTTGCATTTCAGTGCTGGCTTGATGCAGCAGCACTTGAGTCTTGTTGTGAGTGTTGCCATAACAGCCTGAGGGTGCCTGAGTGACCATCACAGGTTTGATTTGTCTGGATTTGAGAGTCCAGTTTTGTGGATGGGACATTGTTTATTCAGATGCTCCCAGTCTTCCAAGAATCACAAACCATAAGAGTTAAAAAGTAAGAAACTGCTTGTGGGAGAGGCATATAGAAATCCCTTTATTTCACAGTCATTGGGAATCAATACACCAAAGGTGCTGTCTTTTCTTGTTTTCTTTTTCTGTATTTAGGGATGGGATGCTGGTGGAGCAGTGGAGGTAATATCAATGCAGCAGAATAATTTCTAAAGGGTGTTTCTTCTCTACAGTCTTGCAGTATAGTGTATAAGCCCTTTTGTTTTATGTCATAGTGCCATATGCAGCTGAGCTTTTAGCAAGATCGAATGTGAATCTTCAGAAAGTGCAAAAAGAAAATGTGAAATAGATGATTGATGGATAAGAGAATTGCTGAGGACTGTAGCATGAAGGGCATTGTGACAGCGGGATGGTTGTGTTTCCCACTTCCTGATTTCCACTCATGTCTGAACCTCACCCGGTCAAAACAATCACAGCAAACTGGTGACTAAAAAAATAATTAAAAATTTAACATTGGCTTCCCACTTTTATTTGAGAAACTTTCCAGCTGTAAATTACGAGTGAGTTCCTGCGGAAATCCAGACGTGAGCAAGACCACCACAATCTGTGAATTCACCTTGAAATGAGGTGGCTTATTTAATGTTAAATGTATCTTGTTCAGTACGAGGAGAACACATACTGAAAGTATTCTTGCAGTATTACACCAGCATTTAACAAAATTACTGATAGTGGACCAGAATAAAATATGGCATTCTTTTCCAGGGGACAGACAAGCTTTATGATCAAAGTAGGAATTAATATTACCTTGCTATAATTTACCTTGTCCAAAATTATAAGTTGCACAATACAAGGAACAGGTTTTAACTCCAGGTGTTTGTTGTCAGGTCCTGATGCTGTTGGCCCCCTTGCAATAGGACTGCTTCGCTGGAAAAACCTGTGTGTGTATGGGAACCCTCCCCTTGGTCTCACAGTCCCTGAAGATGTCTGTGTTCCTGTGTGTCAGTGTTTTGCTACACAGAGCGACTTCTCATGTCCATTGTCCTGTCCAGCATCACTTTCTATCACTCCAGTGCCTTCTTACAACAGTAGCAGTCAAGAAACTTTGAGTCAAGATTCCACAGGTAAGTGATAGTCTGTTTTTCACATGTCTGAGCTTAGTTTGATCACGAATTTTCCTGGTCAATATAAACAGTTGTTTTTGCTGCCAGAGTGCTTTGATTACTCCTACAGAAATATCATGAAGGGTTTTATGCTTATGCAATGTAATCCTTTATCTAACAGTTTCCCCCATGGTTTAAAAGTATCAGAAAAAATGATGTTCTCATCAGCAATAGTACACTTATTGTATGTTTGCTTTAAAACTGGTAGGCCAGCAATTGGATGAGGGTGCATCCATGTCAGCATGTGGAGGAATTTGAGGACAGTCTTTTCTGTGCCTGTCACAAAACTCTGCATGACGGAGGATACCTTGTGCCCAAAATGCCACCAGCACCCGGCTAATCACAAAAATGATTGTACAAGGAGCATCCAGCTACATCCATGAGAATGCACTTCTGCTACTACCCTCTTAAAAGGCTTACATCTCTCACAAGCTATCAGAGGCAACCGCAGCATGCTGGTCATTGGTGCTGTTCTTTCCTGCTGAGATTTGGAGGTCTCAGGGTCTGATTGAAAGATGACAGGTGGTGAAGTTGTGGTGTTAGGATTAATCACTTGACCCACAGTCTGGCTGGATTTGTCTCTAAGAGTTCTTAATGACAATGATGATTAGAAGTGGGTCGTGAGCTCAGTGAAATTTTCTGGCTGTCAGTGAGTATCTCATCTATATGCTTCCTAACTGAAGCCTTGTAGAAGGATTTTAATTCCTGCTACCTCTGTTGTGTATCTAAGTGGAAGGAATTAGAAGGTTCTGCCTAGGAGCCAGGTAAAATGATGGTATATGTGGAGAATGAGATACCAGTAGTTTCAGTATTGAGAGGCATAATGCTGGAAAAGTCTAAATACCTAGAGCTGGTATGAATACTCAGTCCTGACTTAGTTCTTAAAATAGTAATACATGCTGGCAACAGTGGCTGAATATAATCTGTAGTAAAAATGATAGTCAAATATATATATTACTGTGGTTTGTATTACTGCTTTTTTCATGTTAAATATTGCAGTACATTAATGTAATTTGGTGTAATTGATGAAGATGTTGCCAAAAATAATGGGCCTGGAAATCTATGGTGGTGCTGAAATACAATCAAAACCCATTTCTCTCTTCCCAGAACTTTCTGATCTAATGGCTTATCCTCTGAGCCTGACTGGATGCTCATGGCAGCTGGGAATGCCAGGCTCCAGCATTTCAAGTACCATTCCTGATATCTGCTTTGATGATGACACTTGCAAAGCAAGAGCATTAGGGCAAATGCTGAACAATTTCAGGAAGGTTAAATGTTGTGACTCTCATTTTTCTTTTTTCCCACTTCCAGTTAAGAGCCATGTAAATATGCACCTCCTTCTTCAATGCACTGTTGTTTTTATGAACTCTGTGAATATGTTCTGTAGGCTTAATTTGCATCTTGGTTTACATTACCATCTGTTATACTGTTAGAAATACTGTACTGCTGTGAGATACTTAATATTTTCCCCACATGACGAGTGACAACTCTGGTTTTAATTTGAAGTGGTTTTGAGACAGTGAGGTGACAAGTGAAGAGGCACTTGACACCTAGAGGTGATGTTGTAGAGAAGGGAAGAAATGTTAATTTAAAATAAAAGAAAATAGTAGTAGTATAATAAAACAGTAGTAAAACTTGAGAAGGAACTATCAGCGTTGCAGAACAATTCCCCAGTTATAACGTATGGATCCATCTAGCCAAAGATGCTGTTAGGATATTATATTAGCAAGCCAAATACAAATGGCCTAATTTTCACCCTAATTTAAGAAGCTACAAGGTCTTTGAAGAGTTCACACAGAGGTATTTATGAAAATGTCCTACTGAAAAGCAGCATGACAATGTGGTATCAGATCAGCACTGAAGTAATATCCATTTTCAGCAGGGCAGGGCAGTCCTGGTTCTAAGTACAACTTCTAGCACAAGAAGGTAGTCCTGATAGTTAATACTCTAATTTCTGTACCCAGTGAAGGAATTTATAATCTTTGTGATTTTTTAGAAAATCTGTCTCCTACAGCAGAGAAGAGATTCCTCAAGTTTTTTAAACGTCATCGATTTTCAGGGACTGTCTTGTCCAGACTGAAAAGCTTGTTTGCAGCATACGGCGCATCTGTGGAAGCTCAGGCAAGAGTACAGTGTCAGCTGAAATGAGGGAGCTCTTGAAAAGACAGAGGATAACTTACAGATAGATTAATGAGGTAGGGTAAATCTTATACATCCAAGCTCATTTACGTCCAAAACTACTTGATCAGCTCGTTTACAGGAACTTGAAATGCAGAAGAATATGATGCCAGAGGCTTAATGTGCTGCTTCTCTTCTGCACATTAAAAATTAAACACTGTAACATTTTACTAACAAATTTTTAAAAACAAAACTATGCTAAACCATCAGTACATAATGCATGAAACTCACGCATCATAGTTCAAAAGAAGTCTTTTTTTAACTACTGGTGATGGAAAAATTCAGACTACTTCCATTCAAGCAGGGCATGTTTGGAACCTTGTAATAAACTGTGTATGGCAAGGTCTGAGCTGGATTTCAATGCTCAAAAGATAGTGATGCAGAAAATAAGATATCCACACAAAAAAACCTCTGTGTATTCTGATACACAGTATGAAAGCAATAAAACTGCAGCTAATACCTGGTTTCAGTGGCTGCTTTGCACTCTAATTGAAGCATTAGTCTCAATTTAGTGCTTTTGTTGCTTTGCTGCATTTTGAAATGCTAGATAATTTACAGAGTAGTGTCAAATTTTGTCCTTGGATATAGAAGTATAATAGACACCAGAATTAATCAATTTCATGGACTGTGGAAGAGAATTCTTAAATTTCTAGTATTACTTGTGATTTGAAATAATGGGTTGTTGAGAGGATTGCTCTGGTGAATAAAAGCCAGGCTTCAGTTTAGACTGAGACAAAATATACATTATTCTTTGCTCATTTGCTAACCTGGAAATTTTGTGAGGGAGTACTAGAGAGGAAGGTCATTGTGGTAAATATTTCATAACTGCATATTGGCTTTGAGCTGAGTCATGAAGAGTTCCTGTTGATTAACTTTGCCCCTTCTTATGACATTATTCAATGTTAATTACATTGAACACTACAGTCCAGAATTTGCAGAAGACTTTGCTAGATAACACCAGCTGGATTGAGATGAACAGATTTGCATTGGGTAGAAATGAGTCAGGAGCTGAACAATATCTGTCAAATTTGTGTCAGCTTCAAATTTTAGAGAAATATAAAATACTGTAATTAGTTAAAATACTGGCTATAACAAGAAATTGTTGCTTTTTTGAAATATATTCCAATTTTTCCAATAATAATTTGAATAATGTCATTCAGCTGCTTCTGACCTGAAATTAGTGTACCTTCATCTGGACTGTATTTCTCTTGTTTGCTCATTATAGGGACCTATTCCCTTGCATGCTAGATCAGCTGTTTTGAAAGCAATTATATTGATTTGCCATGAATTGTTCCTGACAAACGTGTCAGGAACACGTTTTGTTTTCATCTTGTTTTCTTCAAGGTGGTTAAAGACAGATTGATTTATTACTTTCTTACTAATTTGTCACTATCTCTTTTCAAATATTGATGTTTGGCTGACTGAGCTGTAATTACCTCAACTACTTTATTTGCCCTTCTCCACTGATGCAGGACCTTATTCCATCTTTACTTCACTGGAGCCATCCCAAAAATGCATTTTGGCTGCTAAATCCCAGCAAAGCAACTGTAAGGTGAAGTAGGCAGCTACTTTATTTTCCTTGGCCTGTGCCTGGTCCCTGGTGTGTGAATGTCGAGAACAGCATCATTTCAGGTGAACTTGTACTTCACAGCAGACTGGGGAAATGCAGAGAACTCAAGTCAGATGGACCCTCCTCAGGGACACTTTTGGGCCTGTCTTACAGTTAGACAGAAACACACCCATGGCAAAAAAATAGTATTATGTTTGTAGTACACAACTTTTGCAAACATAAGTAAATCTAAAGAGTGTTCCAGGTGTATTCTTCAAATCTATTGGAAGTCTGGCTGCAGCTCATGTCCCCTCTTTTATTTGCCTAAATTCCTGTGACCTCTACATTTTATTTTGCATGGAAAGAAACCTTTGCCTTTTGTTACTACACTGCAAGACATTACACCCAATGTGAAGGCTGTGTTTGACATAGATGAATCAAATTATTTTTGTAGGTATTTCTTGATTTGTATATAAGTGCATACTTATATGTATTCTTTGCTTCTTAAGCTTCCATGCATTTTTTGACAGAGCTGTCTTGTCTCATGCAGCTTTTAAGTTGTGCAATGACAGTAAAAATCTATTTAAAGGAATAATTTCTGGCACTGCCTACTTTCTAGTGTGGTATAGGATTCCAGTTAAATCTATTTGATAAGTTGCATGCGAATGAAGTAGATCTAACGTTGTTAACTGGATTCTGTAAAAGCAATAATATTGGCCTGCCTAGGAGTTTATTTGTACACCTGAAGAAAAATGATGTTTAGAAGAATTACAATGTGAATAAGGAGATGATTGAGGGAGACACGACAACAGTCTTGGGAGTGCTAAACAGGAGGAAGATGAATAGTGGAGTTTTCCCAGTACTGGTTTGGAAACATGGCTGATATTTTTATGGATGACTTCTGTCTGGAAAGGAGGAGTGCATTGATGAGATGTGCTGATGAGTCGAAGGTGGGAGAGATCAGCTGCAAAGGATAATCAGAATGTCACACAGGAAGAAATGGATGGCTTTTGGGAACAGAAGAAGGCAAAAGTGATGGAATACAATAGTGCAGGTTTTGCTACTGAGCATAGCGGGATTTTTTCTGTTTCTTCAATAAATTGGGAGTCCTCAGCTAGAAATGGTAGAAGAAGACAGATTCAGCTACTTGGAATTGAAAGTGTGCTGCAGCTATGAAAAAATGAAATGGAGGCCTGGGACCTTTCAGGTGAAGTATTTGCTACAGAGGGAGGATTGAAGATTTTTACCTAAAGCGACTACTTATTTTCAAAGAGAGAGACTTACTGGATCTTAAGCAGAGGAAAAACTACCAGAACAATATGGGATAAGAGAGTAAAAAAATTTACTGTGTTTAGACTAGCAAAATAAAATCCATTTAAAGAAAGAAAAACCAAGAGAGTAGGTTTCTGTTTACTTAATAATCTAATTTTGGGAAGTAGTTAGGCCTGAAGAACAGGCATCTGCTCTGTACATTTATCCTGACCAGCAGCTTTCACAATCTGAGGAAACTGCTAAGTGACCCCAGAGATGCAACTCCTCATTTTAAGTCTTAAAGTTCATGTTCCAGTTGCAAGTCTTAATATGGAGGAGTGATAAACTGATCAACTCCTGGGGATTGTGTACAAAAGTGAAAGCCACAAGATGGTGCTGATACTCCTTACTGTGTTTAAAGGCATTGTGAGAGATTTAGCAGAATATGCAGTGGCCTGGGTGTAACTAGACAAAATTTCCATGGAATTTGACTGTATCAACCTGCAAACAAGTAATAAAGTCAGTGGTTCATTTCAATTTGTAGTTAAGCGTTGATTTTTGGTAAAAAGTCCTAATGCATTCTTAGTATAATGGAGGGAATTAAGGAAATTAGAAAGGCAGTGTCTCTTTCTGAGGTTGTAACCCATTTTTGCTTGGCTTTCAGAGTGATTGAGGAAATGATGAAATTGAGAAACAGAAAGAAAACACATCCTTGTTATCTGATATTATAATCCTCACTTGAACTTCTGTGCTTTATAAGTGCCATGGACAAAATCTGCTGTGCCCACAGTGTTGCTGACTGCCTGTGCTTCTCTGCCTTTCTTTCTGTGCTTGCATCAAGGGAGGGACTGTTTTGGGAGGTTGATTTGGCTTCTCTGCACAGCCTCTTAAAAGGGGTGGAAGAGAGACAGGTTTCTGCAGTTTATGGCTGTCTAATAGAGAGCTCCTAGTGGGGTTTATAAGAGTAAAAACACTGTTAGCAAAAACGTTCCTTGGGAACTCTGTAGTCAGCTGGACCTGATAAACAGTGCAGTCCAGTTGACAACATAAACTTATCTCACCTCCCTGAGAACAGCCTGCCTTCCCTACCCTCTGCCAGCAAAAGCATCATGTCTCTGCACATTCATCATTGTGGCCATGAAATGGAGAGGTTTCTTCCATTTAGCCACCAGCAGAGCTTTCCACTGTTATGAAAGGCAACGGTTCATTACTTTTCTCAAAAAAAAAAGTAAGGCATTCTCATTATGGAATGCCTTACTTCCAGTGCTATGTCATCTTCTGCTCCTGAAATGCAGTATATGCATTTTTCCTCTGAATAAAATGCGACCAAATGTGTTTAAGTTTAAACCTAAAATGGCTGAAATGCATACTGCATTCAATAAGTATGATAAATTAGGATCTTACAAAGAATGTCCTTGCTGACTCTTGGGACAGAGAGTGCCATTAAATCAGTACTTCCAAATTTCTAGATGTTTGTACTTAGTTTCAAGGTTCTGGCTACCAGTAAAATTGTTTTTATGATTCAAAGAAGTGCAATATAGTTTACTCAAAATTCTGGCTGACATTGAGTGCATAGACCATTTAAAAACACTTATGTTTAAAAGGAAGGAAATAAAAAGTGTGAAACTTCTGGCCTTATTGTAGAATCGAGTCTAGAAACTTCTGAACTTCCTGATTCTGATCCAGCAAAGCAATGAAGTGGATGCTTAATGAACTTGAGAGTTGTGCCATGGAAATCAATTTATCTGCTTCTCTAATTGTTCATACAACTTAAGAATGAAAAACTAAAATCTGCCTAAATACAATGAGCTGTTAGACCCTATAATAAAGTGTTTGGAAATGCCAGCCAGCACTGATCATGCTGATGGTTCAAGTAACTTAAGACTGGCAATGCTATCACGTGCCTCCTGTACTGTTGTACCAGGGTGCTTCAAACTTGTCTTCAGTGAGCATCTTTAGAGCTGGAATTGCATTTGCTCACCTGTGTTCTCTTTGTGCTAATTTTGAAGCTGACTGCAAGGCCTGGCCTTCCTTTTTATCTGCAATGTGGATATTTGCCCCTTTTGCTGATCTGAGATTGACACATCATTACATAAATTTAAACAGGAATCTGATGTTATTGCTGCTTGCTTATTGCTGTGCTTTGTGTGAACTTAAACTCAGGAGGAACTGTAATACACAATCTCCTCCTCACATCACCACTTAGCCAACAAGATTTATAAGATTTAATTCTTTTTGATTGCCTTATTCTTTCTTGAATATATTTCTGCACTGTCTTGAGAGCAGCTTGAATAATAACAATTATTTTGAATATCAGATTTCATGGTGACTCTCTTTCTCTGGGAAATATTTTGGTTTTGTAAGCCAGTCAGTTAATGATGAAAAGGGTTAGGATGGAGTTTGAACCACTAATTGAAGAACTGCTTTTTACCTAAGGATGTGTTTTTATACCACTCTTCCAATTGCAGCCTTCTAGTGCTAGAGGATCTTCAGGGCTTAGTGCAATGTTGGGGAAGATTAAATAGGAAAGCCTTATAGATATGATTGCCTTGCAAAGGATGCTGAAAATATGGAAAGTATAGTAGAGATTGGGATGAGGACAAGGTTTGAGTTGAAAAGTAACTAAGAAACAATGGTAGAGCTGGCTGAAGGTAATCCTCCTTCTTGATAGAACAATACCCTCTGCCTAGGCAGGTCCAAAGGTCGGAACAAACCCTGCCTGCCTGGTAAGAGATTCCCAAAAGCAGGTTTTTTTAAGGTTTAAAATATAACCCCGTATGGTAACGTAATGATTCTTATAGGTTGCATGCAAATATTGTAGAGTTTGTAGCTTGTTTCAGATTGGTTAAAGAGAATTAAAATATTCAACAGAGAAGATGATTTATTGTATTGTAAACGGCAAATCGCTCTCTTTTTACTCTCTCTTTTTGCCTCTTTCTCTCTCTTTCTCTGGCCTGCTTTGAGCTGCGTCTTGCAGCCCAGCAAGCCTCTCACACCCATACTCTTTCACAATAAACTCCCATGCTCTAAACCCATCTTTAGAGATCTCTCGCTTCTATTTTACCCCATAACCAAATTCCACAGAGTTAAATCCTACAGTGCAAGAAGGAAATATTTAATTAGTTCTTTAAATTAAAGAGGGCTTTATTTATGCTGTGTGAAACAGCAATCTGTTTCATTCTCCTGTCAATGACATGCCTTACCTTGTGAACAGTGTCCTTATCTTGCATATTTTATAACCAAAACACTACTAAAAGATAAGCATAAAATTATTATTTATTATCTGCTTGTTAACTTTACAGAATCAAAGGTTAACTTTACTTTTTCCAACCTTATTTCTAGAGAAATTAAGGATCTAACAACAGGATTCTTTTATTTCTCATTAGAGAATATAACACATCTAAACCTCAAAGTCTTTTAAATGTAAGTAACTAATATATCTTTGGGCAGGAAAACTATAAAAAAGCCCCCGACTTTCTAACAACCCTCCTTTTGATTGGGTGCGAACCAGAAAAAAAAACCAACTAATGTCTTTCCTTTATTTTTTTCCAATGACTTTTTAATAAACTGTTTCATTTTTCTGTGGATAATGAAGCCTTGATCCTTTAAAAGAGAAAGGACACATCAAGAGTTTCAGATGTCAAGTGGGAAGCGCTCATGTGTAGCACTGCAGCACAACACTGAGCCAGAGAGCAAGAGCTGGATAATTGAAATGGAATGAACTAAGCACAATAACTCCAGTAAAGCCCTTATTTATTTTCTTCCTCTGTCTTTAGAGCTTGGTTTAAGGTAACCAAGCTTTGTATACCATTGCAATGCAATGCAATCCTGTCTACTATTTCAACTACTGTATTTCCGTTTTTTTTGCTTATTTTTAACTTGCATTTTTTACATTTCTTCCTCCTCAGCCATTCCCCTAATTGTATACCTCTGAAAATCTCTTCCTGTTTTCCTTTTCTTTCCTGCCCACCTCTTTGTTCTGTGTACATGCTGTGAATTTGTTCCCAATTCTTCACCTATTTTACATTCCTCATTTGTAGCGTTTCCAGAGAAAAGGAGCTTCCAGCTATGCATCTCTGCTTGCCCTCAGCCTGCTTCTGCTCAGCTGTGAGGAGGTGATGGCTGGGGGAAGCTCCATGTTTGCAGCTTCTCCTCTTACCCTGCCTGCTGCAAGAGAAGCAGGACTTTGCTTCACTTGTGGCTCTGGGAAACTGGAAGGTTCCAGGGTGAGACCAGTGAGGGCAGGGAGCCACTGTGCTGCCTTGGGCTCTCATTTGGTCAGGATGCCCATGGAGGTGGTGGCTGTGATGAGGGCCCAGGGCAGAGTGGATTTCTCACTCCAGGGAGCTGGTCCGTGGGCAACTTCCAGCTGGGAGTTTGTTTCCATAATGGGTAAGCAGGGAGCTTGTTTGCGTATGCTACTCTGGGGTCCAGTGGATTATTTGCTCCTTTGTGCTCCTTTGTGTCTGACTGCTTTTAGTTTTTCCATAGCATTTATGTCCATGCAATGTCTTTTGGTTGAGAAGACCGAGAAGCATTAAGTGTAAAGGGAAAAAAACGCCATGGGCAGAATTCCTAAGTCTACTGACATGCCCCTAGTTGAATCCCAATTATCAGATTCCTGGAGCACCCTTAATCCTGAGTTTTATCTTGCAAGCCAGGACTTTGTTTAAACTCTGTTGGAATCAGTGGAAAGACTCACTTGCACACAGCATAAGGTAATTTAACCTACAATAAACAAAATTTTTATTCAAATACACGACAGTCCTCTCTCTTCTCTGTTGGTGCTTCCTTTTGTCCATTGTTTCCTACCTCATTTTTCCCTTCTATCATGGAAATAAAGCTGCAGAAATCTCCTGAAATTGGTACTTGACTCCCTGTTGTCTGCATAGGGGAAAAAAAATAATGTACATGTCAGACATCACTCTGGGTTTGCAGAAGTAATTGCTACTTTTCAAATGACAAGTTCTCAAAGCCCAGTCATCTTTTCCACATCAGGACTAGAAACTGCAAACACACCTCATGCAGAAATACCTACATATTTTTTTCTTATTCTTCTAAGTGCTTTCCCTGGGTGCTTCTTTCTCACTTGCCAAAAATGCTGTCATTCATACCCTTGAAAAACTTCAGCTTTTAAGATGAACATATTGAAGAGGGAAAATAAATTATTGGAGATTAATTTTGTGGGAGAAGGGAAAGTGTTCATGCAGCTCTATGCATAAAGATAAGAACATGCTGTACCTCAGGCTTGCTGAAAACAGGTTTTTATTAATTTTTTTTCCTTAGGCAGATATTTACACTCTGCTATTCTGTGTACAGTAGGCAAGGGAGGAAGAAACAGAAAGGTGGAGCCATTATCCAGCAATTCTGCCTGGTCACAAAAGTAGTGTTTATCAAGTCAAAGCAGAAACCAGATGTCTCTAGTTGATCTTCATGTTAGCAGGTTAAACAAAGTATTATCTCTTTTTATCAGTATATCTTTTTATCAGATTGTTGAGAACTTGTATTAGTAAACATCCAATGTTGCATTAAAATAAAAGGCATCTGTGGCATAAATTGTAAGCAATGAAGCTGTAACAGTAAAAAAATTGTAGCTGTATATTTTACTGGTTTGAGTTATATAATAGTCTTGAACTGAGTCTGCAAGAGGGTGAGGATGAAATTAAATGAGTCATTGTTAAAAATAGGCTGTGGGATTGAATTAAATGTTGAGTGTGCTGGGCAGCTGAGTAGAGGATGAAATTTGCAGTGAGAAATAGACTGTGTCTGTACTATATAAATGTTGATTACTACGTAAACTCATAGTGATTAGGGTTCACTGGTGATTTCAGTCAGTCATAATCTGGGAATTGTGTGTCTTACTGCAGCTGCTACTGCAGGGACAAGGAAGGCATCTGACCAGTCCTCCCAAGCAGGGAGATGAGGCACAAGGCTTTTTAGTCTTTCTTTATATTGAATACCATGAGGAGCAAGTGGGGAAATGGCTGCATAAGCCAAGTGGAAAGAGTAAAATTAAAAATCAGCTATTTCGACATATTTGGAAAATCATGAGCTCAACTTGGTTTTAAGTTATGTCTGATTAGAATGAGGTTTCTCTCATGGCTAAGGGGATGCAGTAGTTCAGTTCATAGGGTGAGGGCAGAAGTGATCACTTTTAAAGATAAAGTTGGCAGAAATTATGGCCTCTGGCTGTTACTTGCTTCAGCAAGTAGACTAGAAGACTTCTAGCCTGATCCAGCACATCAAATTTTAGGTTATGTTCCTGCACATTTTAAAGGTGGAGCATGCTGAGCTTGGGCACTGGTTCACCTGCTTGTCACTGTCATCCATATGGCTTTAAAAAATTCCTTGATGAACATTTTTGTCAAAGTAGAGTAGCTACTAGTAACTCTGATGAGCAAGCTTTAGATAAAAAGAATCATGCATTATGCTGGTACTGTGTGGGCGTCTAAGTCCTCAATTTGGTTTAGATACTGTACAGAAAAAAAATCACATTTCTCTGAGCTTATTTTCCATCCTAATTTTGGGGATGGGTGACATTAAAGAGCTAGGCTTTTTAAAAACTAAAACAAACCAGCAGATGATGTGCTGGTCACCGTGGAAACCAGGCTTTTGATGAAGAGGTTGTATATCTAGTAATACTTTGTACTGAGGTTTGATTACAACAAAAATCTACATTATTTTTTAATTCTTACACATGCCCTTCTGCTCCACACTTTACTTTTTAGAAGCTAGAAAGGAAGAAGCTGCAAACTAAGATATTGGCTTTTAAAGTACAGAAAAATACTTATTTCAGCAAAATAGGAATCCATTTTGCTGAAACAAGATTTTTATGTAAGGCTAGAACATGCAAATGGAAGTGATGGCAAAGGAATTCAAGCCTTAACAATACTTTGGACATGCATAAGGCTTAAAGGCCAATTGCTTCAAAAGATATGTAGAAAATTCTGTGAATAAAGCAGTGCCTAAAACTGGACATTTGCAGAAATAATGCCTCTGCATTCATCAACATCCAGATTCAGCAGTCTCATGATCTCAGTGAAGTTATTCATGCACTTTGTGGGTTCTTAATCCAGAAACACTTTCTTGTATAATTTAGCAACCCTGAATTTTGTGGTATGTTAAAAGCTCTTATTAAAAATATTATTGAAATTCTGTCAGTTGCGGTTTTTCTGAGCTCTGGTGTGTGAATCAGGCAGTGAATATTTGAACTCTGAAACAGAAGAACCTGTAATGATTGAATAAAAATGGCTTTCCACAAAAATCTTTGGATTAACTGATGTAACCTTCAGTAAAACAGTGTGAGACACTTCAGAATAACATCAGGTAAGGTTGCCTTCATGGGAAATTCTCATTTAATGGGCTTATGTATGTAGGAGAACTGATACAGGACTGAAGTAGTTTGAGTGTATATTTTCAGATGCAGTCATTATATTGTCTTCAGATTCACAAGCACAGTGATAATGTTCTTGCATCATGAACAAGCTGTTAATTCTTCTTTTGAGCAACTTAATAATTTAACACTAAAGTGATAGTAAATCCAACTGTGAAAAAAATTAAATATAAATTTTCATACACATAAATGTGACTGATACTATACGTTTCTTTAAATAAGGATTTTTTTATCAACTATTATAAATAAGTCCTTTACCAAAGTTTATTGAATTTGTATCTTGTTATAGTTTTAATACTATGTTTTAATAGTTTTAATTTAATATTTTTTTTTTAGTGTATTATTTCCTGATCAGGTGATATATTGCTGATCAGAACTGCATTTACTTTCACTCTCTCTGTGGACTTTTAAAGTCTCATTTTCCTTCTTCAGCTGTGTGAAGTACTCTAAGATTTTGCCACGTTACTCTTTTGAAGTTGACAGGGCCTGTTGAGGTTCTGTATAATGACTTGCCCCTGTGACCTCTGTCTCTAGAGTAATTAGACATGTTTTACTTTATTGATAGAACCTTTTTTTAGGGTTAGACTTGTTTCCTAATTTTCAAAATATAGCATATACAGAGAGTTTAGGCCAGAGAAAAAAAGCCTAATTTTTTCTTTCAGGCATACTTTTTAAATTTTTCTGTGGCAGCTGAGGAGACTTAAGATAGACTTGAAGGGCATAGTGGAAGTATTTTATTTTTATTATTGTTTTACATTGATTTAGGTTTCATTTTGAAGCAACTTAACAATGCATGTCAGTGTCTAGAAATTGTTTGCGTACATGATTAGTTAAGTTTGATATTTCATTTTAAAAATATGATTATTCCTGTTTCAACATTTGTATGACAAATATTTGACTCTGCAGGTCCTGTGTATGGCTGACTTTAAAAAAAGAAAAAATGCCTCCAGCTCTGTATGCAGTAGTTATCTTTTCAAAAATATTTGTTTTGTTGCATAGAAGACACTGATTTTTGTGTTAAATTCATACATTCTTTCAAATCTGTTCCTTACTTACACAAAGTAAAAAAACTCCTCTTAAATATCCAGAATTTTCTGTGATGGTAACAAATATATTAATTTAATAAGCTGAGCTAATTTTCTATATTAATTCATCTTTATGCAGAGCATTTCTGGAAAAAGTAAATAGTAAATCAGTGTAAACGCGTTAGTAAACCAGTCTGAAAATACTAACATCTGATTATTCACATTTACATCATTCTAAGTTATTTAAAGAATTATTTTTAGTTTTGTAACTGAAATAAAACATTGGTATATTTTTAAGGTCTAAACTTTACAGTCAGTCCTCTGTGAAGGCACTTAACTTTCTTAGAGGAATTAGCTAATTAATCATTAATACTGCTGATGGGTGACCTAGCAAAATATTTTAGCCAATGTGTGTTTTTTAGCAGACAAGCAATCTTTTTACTTTTGTGGCGCTTTTTTGTGCTTTAAGTTTGACGTTCAAATGTTTTGATCAATTAAGTCTCGAATGCTCAGGGTGGGTGATGCCACTCCAGTGACAGGATATGGTTGCCTGTGCAAATGTCCTCAAATTGCGCCTTTCTAGTTGTAGGGATACTTGCCAGTAGGAGCCTTTTTCTTTATAAAAAGGGCTTTGGCAGCTGAAGAAATGAAAGAATTTAGTCTGCATTGGAAGAGGGACAAAATCCTTTTACTAATTTACAGCTTTTTGCCTGGAGGTTGGGCTTCAGAGTCTCATGCATTTATTCTTGAGAAATTTTGACATTCTACAGTGCTGGTTATCTGCAGAAACACATGTTCAGAACACAAATATTCAAGTATTCTGATGACTGACATCCACTTTGAAGCTTCAGAAGGATTTTCCCTCTTTATTTTAGAGCAGTTTTCTGCTGAGAAACTCTGGTTGACTCCACTGTGCATGAAGGTGGGTGGGCTGAAGAAGTTAGTCTATATTGTGAGTACAAATGTCTCTGAATTGGGAGTCAAAAGAACACCTAGAAGGATCCTGTTACAGGCCAGACCTGACTCCTATGGGTTTTTTTCTGCAATGTTGTTGGTCCCAGTGGAGGGCTGAAAGCAGACTGAAAATGGAAAGTTTTTTGAGGTAAGCACACAACAAATATTCCAGATGGTTTGTTATTTACCAAAAAATGAGATGGTCCTGAGGGGACTGAAAACTTCAAAAGCTACCTAAGCTTGGAGAAATATATTAGAGAGCATAATTTCCCTCTGTAATCAGAGGGCCTGGAGAGCCAAGAGGGACCTCACTCCTGCACTTTCATATCTTAGAGTCTGGGGATAAAACTTGGGAAATGGTAGTTCTGCTTGTTAAGGAACACGAAACCGTGAGCGGCTTTGCTGCTTGTTAAAAAGCAGATGAGAACAACAACAGAAGGCCAGGATGCTCCCAATAAATGTGGGTATGGGAGCTGGAAAGCTCTGCTTGGGCAGGAGGAAAGATGATTGGTGCAGCAGCCCCTGGATGCCCACTGGGCAGCTCTGGGGGGGATGCAGCTGCCCCATTTCCTTCCCCCTACAGCAAAAAAGGTGCTTCAGGATTTTCAAGTGATAGCTCAGGGGAAGGTTCTGTCATCTTATAGAATAGGTTTTGGTTCTTTTGTTCTCTGCCACTTTATCATCAGAAACAATGGATCGGCTCTGACAGAATAAAATTGTACTGCTTTCACCTTTTCAATCTCATTATTAAAAATAAATCCCGATGAAGCTGGCAAACTTAATGTACATTACTCCTCCAATTACAGTCAGTATGGATAGGCAGCCACTTGGGAGGTGAAAAGGACACCTTCTGCCAATCTGCAAGGGCAGTTTAAGGGCTGGTATCATGAAAGGCCAAGTTACAGGGAGAAATCTTCCTGTCTGGCAGAGATTAGTGTGTCCTCACAAGCAGAGGCTGTGGAAAACCAGCTCAGTCTTTTCTTGGATGCCTCATGTCGTGTTTGAAAAATGTGGTGTAGAAGCTGTAATGGCTTTGCTTCCCTGCTGGAGTGTTGAGAGGATTTGCTTTTTGCACTGAGGGGACGCCTGTGCTGTTCTGGCACTGCCACTGTGATCTCTGCAGTGGGGTTTGTGGTTTGCAGCCCCTTTCCCCTTGGGAAAGAGCTGCTGTCTCAGCAGAGGCAGAGCAGCCATGGGGCAGCAGGGCAGGATGGACCAGCAGGAGAAGGAGCAGCAGCGCTTCTTGAGGTGACCTGAGCCTGGCGCTGCTGTGTGAAAGCTGCAGGCTGATCCATGGCAATCCACTTCAGTGACTTCCACACTGCCCAGGCAGAGATGGCAACAGCACTCTGCTTGATGTAAGCACATGCAAGGGGCAGAAAGCTCAGTTCAGGCAAAGGACAGAGCATAGACATTGAGGTCTGCCCCTGCTGCTCATGGTGGTTTCCCAGTCACCTTCCTCACTGACCTGACTTGATGATGGAGGGGTGTTCTGTAATTCCTTTGGTCAAATCCATTCTGGGACAAGAAAACTCAGGTGTTTCACCCAGTCAGGGTTTTATTACCTGATCTAGCTCTCTGAAGGAAAACCAAGAGTAAATTGGAAGATACTGGGGAGGAAAACCCATCTCAGTTTCTTCTGGTCTACTCTCTAGAGGCATCCATCAGGGCAGTGTGACCCCTACATTGTCCTGGGGATGTATGAAATCATAAATGTAAGTTGTTTTTTTGGCTTTAACTGTAGGCTGAGTTTTACTCCCTATAAACTTAACAATTTCTTTTCCTGAGTCTATGGCTATGAGACTAATAGTCTGCTGCATTATGGAAATTTAACAAAATCTTCCTTTCCGTGCCCCAGGCAACAAAGTGACAGAAGTGTGAGGAAGAGAGGTGAAAGGAAAGAAAAAGAGCTTTAAAGTAAAAGTTGATATTAATCATTTTTTTTGCTTTAGTTTCTGCATGTCATGGATTATTTCAGCCAATTGATCAGTCTCCTTTGGTGTTCCATATGTTAGGTGAAAAATTATCTCTCTTCTGGCTTGTCATTACTTCTTGCTCTACAGCCACTTGTGGTGATCACATTTTCTAAGTCACTTTCTTCCTGATGGTCTTTGTTTATTGTGGAAATGGCGATTAATCTGAATAACCGAACCATTACTTCTTTCAGGGCCACCCTAGCACTCAAATCCCGGCTCTTACATATAAAAGTGAGGGGTAGGGGGGAAACAACATTAGAAAATTGTTGTTCTGAATTTGTGGCTCTAGAAAGCATGGAGCAGGTCAAAAATCAGTATGGAGAATGTTGGATATAAAGAGCCTTTCTCAGGCTGACAGGAAAAGAGAACCAGAGCATGTTTGCACACAAAATCTCCCCCTGCTTTCAGGAATGTCTTCAAATAGTGTTTTACTTCAGATGATAGTAATATTTAAGTTGAAAAAACATAATAATAAACGGAAGTTAATACCTGCACATGTGTGCTCATCATTCATCATTCTTGGGTAGTATTGAGGAGGCTGAGGGTGGATCTCAAATAGCAAGAAGTGTTTGTTTGGTTTGTTTTTCTAGCCTTTCTTGCCTAATTACCTCCTGTACAGTGCCCAGGACATTCATTCCCCCCACAGCGTGCATGGAGAGCTGCAGATGGAGAGTTGTGATGTGCCATTAGTGCCAGCTGGACTCTGCTGCTTGCACGATGCTTTAACAGCAGAGAAATCAGCATCTAAGTCAGCAATCTTTCCATCCAGTCTTACTTTCGTGTAAGAGCAGCAGTTACCAAGTCTCTAAGTAACACAACAGATTTTTCCACCTGGGATATTCATGTCCCTTGAATCTTCTTTCCTTGCATATAATTTATGGGAGTTTCAGGCAACTTGCTTAAGACTGAAAGCAATGTCTGCTGCAGATATCCATATCAATTCTTTGTAGGCCCTTACAGGAACAGCTTTGTTTGGTTACAGGTGGATTTTCTTTGTTAATCTTGCTGTTGACCTGTGTAGGACTTGGTGCTTTTTCTGTCCTCCAGGGCTGGCACATCAATGTGTAGGTGTCTTCCTTTCTTTCTCTACAAAGGAGATCGCACTCTGCAGTGGGTGAAATATTTTTAAATTAAATATAACAGGAATAACAATGAAAATAATATGAAAATAGTAAATTATAAGTTCTCCACTGGGAGGGATTTGAATGTGGGTGTGTATGCAGAGGGGAAATGGGAATTTAAACAGTGAATACAGATGAAATCTATGAATGATCTTATTCAAGCAGAACTGTTGCAATATCAGTGCCTTTTTGCTTCTGATGCTTTCAGACTGGGGTGTTCCACTCGGGAAATACTGATATTTCCCAAAATTTTGGCATTTCCAGTTTATTTTTCCCCCCAGCTTAAAATTTAGACATGTGACAGAGCTCCCAAAACTTGCTAGAATGGCCCTGTTTGTCTAAAACTATGGTTAGATGCAGGAACTATTGTGCTACACATTTGGCTTCTAGGTGCCCTGAGGCTGCTAAATTCCCACTGAGCTTCCAGTACAGGTGTTGAAGTTGGATGGCAAAGCAGTGTTACACTCCAAAAAAGCTTTTACAATGTCTCTCTTCCAAAAATATACTTTGAAAATTTGAAAAACGGGTTTGAAATTAATTTTTTTCAATTTTTTATATTAAAAAAAAAAAAAGGAAATGCATCTGAATTAACTGAGAAGGGAGGAAATAAATATAAGGGTTTCATAAGGTAAGAATTAAATAAAGCATTTCTGTCTGCTTCAGTCAAAATAGCGTGCTGTGTCCCATAAAGATTCTTCCCTTAACTAAGCCAGAATAATCTATAAAAGTCTCTTCCTCACTATAACTCTTCAATTTACCTGCTAAGCTAAGAAACTGTTGGGCTGACATTTTTAGGCTCTTTCTACCCTGGAGAAACAAATACTATGTATTTTAGTTCACAGGTTTTATGTATCACCATAGAGCGGACAGAGAAAGTAATCAGTAAATAAACACAGAATACTGAGTTTCTCACAAACAGATAATAATTTCATTGCTTTTTGTCCATAGCATTAGGTCCTAAGTGCCATTTGGTAAGATTTATTTCTTGGTGGGACCCCAGTCCTTCTGAGGTCTTTTTATAAAATATTTTACAGGTTGATGCAAGCTGGTATTAAAAGGTTTTGAATTACTGTTATCAATGGCTGGCAGTATTTAAGGATGAGTCCTGAAGGGATGCATTTATAAGTATAGTTTCAATTATATACACTATTTAAGGTTTTCTGTTTTCATTTCCTCTTGCTTTTGGTATTATAGTGATCCAACAAGATTATTAGCAGTGACATTTCTGGAATTTCTTTTCTTACATCAAAAATCCATGAAAACCTGGAAAGATCAAATAAACCATCAGTTTCATGGTTAGTTTATTTCTGTTTCATTCCCAACATTTTAATGATTGATTGCCTGAAAATGGTCTCTGCTTCTGAATGAGCTGAAATAATAAACCAGCTAATTAGGTAGTAAGTTGATTTTTAAAATGGCTTCACTTTCTGAAAGAGCACTTAGTAATCCTATTACTGTTTCTAAGATGCACTTAAAATAGTTCTATAGATGAAAAACTCCTTTAAACTTCAATAAAGGACTAAGAGATAGGGAGCTCACCCCAGCCTTGGTAGGCTTGGTGGTGTTTAAAATGTCATCATCAAATGGAGTCACTTTTAGAGTCTGATCAGCCAACTTTTGAAACTTCCCAGTATGAAACCTTTTATGTAGGCCCTTGCTGGGAGAAAGAACCCAGCAAGGGCCTACATAGAAAGTATAAAAATCTCTTATTTTCTTGACTCTGCCTGAAATACCCATTAAAGGAATTCAGGCTCTTTGAATATTATATGTGTGTGTGTTCATCAGTGGATATTATTATTTACTGGTTATCAATAACAGTTTTGCTGTTGTTTGTTTCTATTTGAGGCATTTCCTTGGTTGATTATTCTTGGAGTTTGTTGGGCTGTTTTAGAGTTGTAGAGTAATTTAGGTTAGAAGGCATCTTGAAATCATCTTGTCTAGTTCCTGCTTTGGAAACAGGAGCAGCTTAGCTCAGTTTAGATTTTTATTGCTTCAAAAGAGATTCATTCCTACACTTTAATAAAGGAATGGTAAACCTCAAATCAGATGTTAATAAAATACTTTGCCTCTTCACAGAGATCATGCATTTTTAATTATTATGTTTTATTTTAAATGGATCTTTATTTAAACCTCTTAAAGGTCAGCAGTGTATATATCAAGTGTTTAAAGGCTCAGCAACACTCTCTACTATTGCAAGCTCTCAAATGTTTGTCAGATGTGCATATGCCATGTCAGGGTGTCCCTAAAGGCCCTTCAAATCTCAGTGGCCTATTCATGGCGCCCAACACTTTCTCCCATATCCCCGTGCTACACTCTTTGTGTTTTGTTTCCAAATCCACTCACCCTCTATTGCACAAACTGTACTAGAAGTAGGGCTAGATGCAGCTGTGAAAGTGTGCCACAGAACCAGCCCTTGGATACAGGGCACAGATTTCCAGGGGATACTCTGTTGGGGCTTTTCTGGTCATTTATCCATTCTGGGTCCTTCCTCTCTGCTTCAGCATTAACTGTAGGTCATGCTTTACTTCCATGAGGTCGAAGGATTAGTGTATGGTCACCTCCAGTTTGAATAATGGTCTGATTCAGCTCTAAGCCACCTGCTTTAACAGTGGACTGGGAAGCCCTCATAAGTTTCTGGGGGCCTGTCTGTGCCTGGAAGGTGCCCCTCTGCTTTCTGCATGTCATCTTTCCCCTTATTTCTCTGAGGAGCTCAGTATTGCAGCCTCTCCATCCTGTGTGACCTGATGTAAAGTGCCTGACTCCTTGCAGGTGAGAAAAGTCCTATCAGCTCCTCTCTAGTCCACAGTCTGAAAGGGATCTGCATGATCTATATGTGAAGAATATAAATATATACTTTTTTAAAAAAACATTTAATTTTTTACTTGCTTTTTTCAAGGCTTGTGTGCTCTTCTGTTATTTTTGAATCTTCACCAACTTTTTTATCTTCCCATCTTCTACTGCTGATAATTCAGTGCTTAAAAACTTTCACAAAGGTAGTTTTTTTGGGCTACCACAATATTTGTTTTGCTGTTATGAGTTGAAGTTTTTAGTTAAGGAAATAGCTAGAAATAAATGGGATGTTCTGTACCATTAAATTACAATCGGTTAAGAGTATTTTAATACTTCATATGTTATGACACTTATTTCTTGATAGGGTACATGATACAATATATACCAAGTTAATATGGAGTTATGTAGCAGTAGCATAACTGATTTTTTAGATTTTTAAAATATTTAATCATTGAACATGTAAGATTTTCTTTCCTTTTTTGAAAAGCAATCTTAAATCAAAACTTCCATTTGTCGGTCTACCTATGTTTACAAGCTTTGGCTTCAGACTGCAATTGATTTGTTAGAGCCCCCTTGAAGTTGCTTTGAGAAAACTTGTTCTTTATGCTTTAAGAAATATTACCTGTATAAGATTCTCTTACTTGATTTATGGAAAGTCTTATTCTGAGGTCCTAAGTTGAAGACAAATGATATTGTAAATATTGAAACTGGTAATGATGCTCTTGGTATGAGTTGTGTCCCTCAGCTACCTCTGTATGGCATTGATTTTACTGTCCCCTTCGGGAGGAGGAGAGAAGGTGGGGAGAATATACTGATTGTCTATTTGTGTCCAAATTGTAGAATTTTGGGGTATTTTGATGTAAGATTTTGTTTGGGTTTTTTTTTTGTTTGACAAATGTGGGTACAAAAGCCACATGTGATTATATGGATAGCCACAATGAAGCTATTTCTTTAATATACAACATCCGTGAAACAACCCCTAAATAGCATCTTGCTACTATTCCCCAGATAAATTCATTTTAGATAAAGTCTCTGGAATGCAGACATGGCCATAACTGATTTTTTAGCCAAAAGATTGGTGAAACATGGATTTGGGGGTGGGGGCAGGTTGAAGTTTTTGGGGTTTCCTATGAACAGCTTTTCTGCCAGGGGGTTTGGCTTTATCATTGAAAAGCTTGGGGGTTTTTTGCTTTTTGGTTTTTTCCTTTATAATTTTGTTTTTGTTGTTACAACAAAGGTTTTAGAAGAGCTCTTCCATGAATGAAAGCTGTCTCATCAAGCAGCAGCCATTTCTCTCTGCACAGTCCTGCAGTTCTGTGCTGCTTCCCACCTGCATTAGATTTAAACTTACGCTGCAGAAATGGAAGTCTCTCTGGATGACCACTTATTCTCTTTTCCTCTATCTTGATATTTTTAGTACTTCAGAAATGTCTGTATGAATTACTTTTTAATAGTTAATGATCATTTAGATTTTGCTTAACTAACATCTTTTTCTTGAAGTCCATCTTGCTTTTTCACTTCCTTTCCATGGTCATGTGTTGTTCTGAACCTCCCTTATGCAATTTCAAATGATGCAGCAGAAACTTGAGCAAAAGCAAAAAGTGGACCACCCACTTTTTTAGAAAAAGAGGTTGATAAAATTTCTGCTTGAATTGATATTGAAAATTCCTGTTTCATGGGTAAGAGATTTGAAAAACAAAGTAATTTTTTTAATAATTATTAATTTTTTGTTTATCTGAAAGTCATTTAAGAACATTTTACTTTTTCCAAGACAATGACATTTTAAAGAATCAAGTCTTAACAAAAAAATTCTTGTAATTTCCTAACTGTAAGATAAAAATGATAAAATAGGAAAAAAATGTTTGCTGTATTGACAACTATGAATATTAATGCATGTTTAATTGAGTAGAAAATAAGGTTCCTCTCATAACCTGAAATAACAGTATGTTAGGAATTTATTTTTTTACTCAAAATGTTGGTCTGTTAGAATTCTGATGTAGAAATACCAGAATTTTCCATGAGAATGTTAGAAGCAGAAATAATCAGTAAATATTTCTGTTTTGCATTTAAGGGAAAAACTGATATCATAACCTGAAATACTTAATTCCAATACTCACTCAATACTTTCTAACTAGAAACCACAAATTAAATTATTTTAGAATAAGTAGAAAGATAACTTTTTTTATAATATTTTAACTGAGCTAAAAAAAGGTCCTGAAAAATTGCAAAGGAGCCAGGTGATGGAGGAAAAGATCAGAAGACATCTACATTTACCAATATAACAACTAAGGAGGGCTTTTTGCCAATTCTCAATAGATCAATGTAGATGTTAAAATCTGATAACTGAAAGCACTTCAATTTAATGCATAATAAAAATAGAAAAATTGGAAAGTTGAAGGATGTCCAAGCTGAGCAGTACCAAAAGCTGATTTTCTAAGTCACTTTCAGGCAAGATAAAGTTAGCAGAATGATAAAGCTGTTGCTTTCATCACCCTCCTCAGTACCAGGTACTGGATCTGGCTTGAGAATGCTCACAAGTGTCAAGTAGTAATCTTTCTGCTAGCATTGCAGTGTGTTTTGAAAGCTAACTGCAGAGTTTAAATGTATTTTCTTCTGCTGCTTCCTTCTTTTATCGTGTCCTCTCCTATATTGGCTATGTTTTTAATTTTGGTTATCTGTATATATGTTTTTATCTGCATATATCTTATGTGCACTATTTGTCATTCATTCTTTTGATCTGCCTTCACTTGTGCCTACTCCCTCATGAACAGTTTTCATGGTTTTTGAACTAATTACATTTATTAAAAGGGAGGAATAAATATCATGCATGTTCTGTGGACAGCATGAAACCAGCTAATTAAAACCTAAAAGAAATGGAAGAAAGTAATGGGCCTTCCAATGTCCTGTCATCTGAAGGGAAAAAAGTTTTATTTAAAAAAACTAAAAACAAAACAGAAGAGGAAAAAAATATTAAACAGAAAGGTAATATCTTTTGACCAACATGGGATGTCAGCCTGGTGTTCTGCTGTTGCTGCTACTGGAATTTCTATGCTCTTGCACTATATTCACACTTCAAAACATTTTGGAACAGATAAGTTGTATTAAATTGCACTTCAGATTGTTAGTTTGTGCTTCAGGACATAGAAGCTCTGATTTACTATTTTTTAAAACATTGCTGTTGCTAGGCCTCCTCTTTCCCTGATAGACTAATGTTATTACCTGGTATGATGTATAAGTACTTGATACTCATCAAGTAATATAGGTACCACTGCTGGGAATGCTTTGATGTCTGTTTTCCCCATGCACCCCTCCTTACACTACATGGCCTTTTCATCTTCTCAAATGTGAATATCAGATGGATTATATTCATGATTACTTTGTGATACAGCAGAAATTCAGGACTGACTGTTCTAAAAATGTTTTGAAAAGGTAAGCATCTAACATTTTCTACTGGCAGAGTGTCAGCTTTAAGTAAAAACAAATTTCCATGTTATATTTAGGTTTCCTCCACTGTGGACTGCATTGTGAGTAGGTTCAGAATCATTTCTCCCTCATAGTCAAATGCAGCCATTTGTATCTTAGAACCAGGAGCATCCCCTGAAAGATACAGTACTTGGCAGCTTTAAATCTGACTGCATGACTTTACTGTGTGAATTGGTTCAATGCTTTAAAGTATTTCTCTCCAGATCCTGGATATCCTTACTGAAAATTAAGTAGAGGTCTTTTTCTTTTTTTTTTTTTTTTTTTTTTTAATATTATTTTTGGTGTCAAATAGTATGGGAGGAAGCAGCAAAAAATTTAATCCATTTCTCATCTTGGCAGGTGCAGGGAGAGAAACTTTGTTTGTGTTTTTTCTGTGGATTTGTTGCTGTCTGTGGTCTGTGATGTCATATCAAAACCAGCACTGACTCCAACAAGGCAGTTCACAACTATGCTGTAAAATCTCTCACAGACTTTTTTTCCTCCAAAAAAGATATTTTTGAAGAGGAAGCAATGATTAATGTATGTTTGATATAGGGAACATGCAGGATAATAAAACTACAAGGTAAATGACACCGACATTCAAACCTGCAAACTTTTCTTGCCTCTGTATGGCTGCAGAGCTGTAGCAGGCAGCCTGTGGCTTTCTGAGCGCTGCTGCTCACTGGAGCAGGCTCCGTGCACGAAGGCAGCTTGTTTGCCTGTGGCTGCAGAAATCCTTGCTGGGATTGAGAGGCAGAGAAGCCCCCAGTGATCCCGAGGCAGGCAGGACCGTGCTGGATGCCCTGCCTTGGACAGCTGTCACGCTGCCACCCCTCAGGTCCTCCCATTGGGCGCTCCCAGCGACTGATTACAAATGCTGATGCCGCTTCTGTGATCCTCTCCACTTGGAGGAGAAATCTCTAATCCCCACCCCCAAGCCCACCTCTAGGATGTAAGTACTGGTGAGAAGAGGAAGATGAAAACAGTGCGGTGTGAGTGACTGGGAATCCAGCAGTCTGCCTTAACTGCAGTGCTGTGTAGGAGTCGTCTTTCGGACTTCTTACCTTTGGTTTTTCGGCACAAACTGCTTGCAGGTTTTTGAAGGCTGGGAAAGGACTTACCGTTTGTGTGTTAGTGTTTTCAGTGTATCATCGTATTACCTTGCCTTTTCCCTGGACAGCTGTGTTCAGAGCCTCATGTGGAAATTTTTCTATTGAAGAGAGATAAAAAGGATCCTTAATCTGATTCTCTTTGGATCTTTCTATTTTTATGGTAAGTGCCAGCATATATTGGCTGAGCGTAGCTTCTTTGCTGCAGTGCTCGTGCTCTCTCCCTCTCTCTCTCTCCCTCCCCCTTCCCCATCTGTTTTTCTCCCCCTATAGTCTTAGATAAGCCTCGTGACCTTCACTTAATATCTCGTCGTAATTTTCAGCATCCTCATAGCAGATGCTGGCTAAGTAAAATACAAGTTTCCTCTTTATTTTGCTCTTTCCCTCCTCTGACCCAGAGCTCTGAAGTATTGACTGCAAGCTGAGTGCTGCCTCTTTGTCCTTGAAACGGGAGGCTTTGAGCATTGCTCCCAATTGCCTGTGGCAGCAGCGGGATACGGGTCTGGGGGACTGGAATAGAGGCTGGGTAGAGGTGATTGACTCATTTCTCCAGGTCTGTACCTGTCTGAGGGCACAGATAACCCCTGCTTGAGCAGCCCCCTAGAAAACTCTGAAGCCCCTCAGCGTTCAAGTGTGAGCACACATGTGGTTTGAGCTGGTGTTTGCTGTCGTTGGCATGGGACAGATGGGCTCGTTCAGCATTTTCAATACAAGCCTATGTCATCAGGTGTTTTTCACTTGGACCTTTTGCATCTTACAAGTGCAGACTAGCTGGGGCAAGAAGTTACAGAATAGGCAACCTAATAACCCTTATCCCTCTCTAGTCCTTACAGTTGCAAATTCTTAGCTTTTTGAAGTGCTTTTAAATCTCTGCAGTAGAAAATAAAGTGCCTTTAAATGTCTGAAAATCTGTGCTGGCTTAATTTGTGCTCTAAGCTATTTTAACAGCTCTGAATTTATAAATAGGAAAGGTCGTTATTTAGACCACAGTGCCTTTAGTTTTGTTTTGGTGGGTTTTTTTTTTTTCTTTTCTAGTTTGTTGCATGAGATTTAAAATAAAGCAAATACACAGTTTCTGGTAGATACATATATTCCTTTCCTTTTGATGTGAGATAACTATGAAAGTATTTCATTTAACTTAAATGTGTTTCATGCTGTGGATCCATTATGTGGATTGACTATGCATAGCCCATACAGACTGCAGGAATAATAAAGACTCTGCTACATCTTCAAAGATCCACTGAAGACATAGATATAACACTGGCTCAAACTTGTCACAGGGTGGTCTGACTTCAAGCAGAGCAAAGAGGTATTGAGTTCTTATACCCTTGTTTTACTGAGGTGGGATAAGAATAAAGCTTTTATTCTGTCTCTGCATTGCCTTTTCTGGGTTTAACAAGAGATGTGCTGATGTCTGGGAATTTTTTTCTTTGTTTCATGTAGCTTACATTGTGACTTAATAAAACAATTTTGTTCCTGATTTATCCTGTAATCCAGAGAGTTTTGCTTCACATGAGCCAATTAGTTGAGCAGAGTTTGTGTACCTCCTTTCTCCTCCCTAAGGAGTAAAAACTTTAGGACACTGCTGTTATTTTCCATACACTTCATTTCCTTTCTGTACTCAGGTGTGATGTCCCGTTGTATTGATAAGCACGTTTGTGTCTGGTGGGGAGGGGGAAGCCCAGGTTAGGCAAGAGGCACTGGGGAGGAGGAGGAGGCTTACCCAGATCTGCAGGAGGACTTTGTGGTGCAGTGAGGTACCTGCTGCACTGCCCTCAGAGCAGGCAGAAATGGCCAGCACCCAGCCCAGATCTCAGTGGCCCGAGTCAGCTCCCCTACCACACCTTGTGTTTTGGCATCATTTAGTACCCACTGGTGCAGCTGATCTCAGCCTGCTTTCCCTTCTCACTGATGCAGTGAGGACACTGCAAACCTCCCACTCTGGTAGGGACTAGGCCTGTTTTGGCAATTGTGCAGCTCAAGGAACTGCCCAAAAACATTTACTTCTAGACCAGCCTTCCCCACTGTCTGCCACAGAAATACCAGTAATGAAGGTGCCTGAGTTCGTTCTCTTCCAGTTTCAGTGAGTGCTGACACAATGACAGCAGCAAAGAAACTTTTTGCTGTGGAAGATCAGCAGGGCTTCTGGTAACACACACAGAGAAGCAGTCCTGAGTCCCTGCAAGTTGTGATACTGCCTTGCAGGAATTAGACTTAGGCTTTTCTTGATTAAACATAGAAAATAATTGTGCGCATGCATTTACACTTGGAGTTTTTTACCATTTTGTTGCATATAAAATTATTGTAAACTGAAGATCTCACAGTTAATTATGGCACTGCATGCTATTATATTTTAAAATTTCTTGTAAAATCAGATATTCCTATGCCCTGAAATAATCTACATTCCTACCTAACAATTAATCAGAAGTGTGGCTGTCACTCAAAAATTACTAATGTTTAAGTAAAATTTTCTTGTAAAGGCTAATTTTGAACATAAGTGCATAATCAGATCAGTCTTTTCCAATAAAAGTTTAAAAGTCAAGGTGCATAATGTAATGTGCTTTTTCAATAACCTTGAGGCAAAAGGAAGAGAGGAAAATGATCCTGAAATATTTTCTCTGGTTTAAGCCCCATGAGCTTGCAATGGGATGTTTGCGTTTGGAACCTGCCATCTGTGTACTGCAACTGAGAAGTCAATGCATCTAAAATCCTTGCCAGCACATCTTGTTGCAGGCTAAAGGCTTGAAAAATAAATATGAAATCCTCTATAAGAGTCTTGAGCGGTATAGAAAAGAGTGAAATTCCCCCAATTACATGAAATTCAAGTAGGTAGATGTGCTGTTCATTTCTTGGGAATGCTATGAATGCTCTAATAGGGAATGCATGCATAGTACTTCCTTGTTTCACAGCATGGTGTCATGTTAATTCCTTTGCAGGGTGGCTGAGGACTGCATAGAAAACAACTGCAGGGGAAAAAAAAAAAAAAAGCTGCTCCTTAGCCAGCCAAAATCACCCAATGGTCTGATGAAGTCATTGCATTTTTTTCCCCTGTATATGATCAATATGCATTCTTCACTTCTCTGTAGAAGCAAGTTTTTAAAAGCTTTTTTTTTAACTCTGCAAATATTCAAAAATATACATTTATGTTGGGTATATAAATGGGTACATTTTTACAGAAAGCTCCCTCATTTATCCATACTGCTTCAGTAATTTTATGCTTTCCATCTGCTCATATCCTTTCTGACAAAACCTATGCAGACAGCTATTGATTATCACTGGCTGAAGAATTCAGGCAGTGGATTAGCCATGCTCCAACTTCCCTCTCTGCCCCAGATTGAAAAGTAATACTGAGATATGCACATTGCAGAGCTGAAGTCATCAGTACCAGGCAGTGCTCTGGAGAGTGATTTTTTCATGCTGTATCAACTGTGATTTTACCTGGCTGTTTCTTCATGCATCCTGACCCACTAATGAGCACCCATGAATCATCAAAAGCCAACAGCACAACAGCCAACAGCCAACAGCCAACAGCCAACAGCCAAAAGCAAGGCTTTCTCCCTTATTTATAGGGCTAACTTTTAAGGTGATCCTGGACATATTATTTCACTTAGTCTGCAGATTTTGTCCAGGATGATTTCAAGGACTTTGTAACTCTAATGTTGCAAATACTACAAACCTGTCTCTATAGGTTCTGAGGGTGTAATAGGTGAGCTCTCTTCAGTGCAGTTGCTACTTTTGCAGTTCATGGATGTCTGGAAAGCCTGGGTGTGAACGCTGTGCTGCATAATCTGTCAGAAGTTGAGTGCTTTGGGGAAGAACTCGGCAGGGTGTTTGTGTGCTACGAGCTTTCCCTGTGTCTGAGGGGCAGGATTAGCTTTCAGGCATTGTTACGTGTGTCCTGTGTCTCCTGTGCATATGCTGCCTTCTTAATAAGTGTTTGCATCCTGTGCCTGTCACATCTCAGGAGGGTATTGCATTTTCTGCTTTTGTACAGGCGCACAGTGCTCGTGTAGATCTGTCTGATTCTTCATGGAAATTGTGGTCTTTCACTTCATGTCCTGCTGATTTGTTCTTATGTAACTTCTGCATTGGAAACACTGGAAAAATAAAGTGAGGGGTATTCTCTGTGTTACAGAACTCTCTGTTGCATAGCAAAAGTCACAATTATGTAAATCCAGACTCAGTGTAGTAACAGTGGAGCAGCCCTTGGCCTGTTTGACTGGACCAACATGAAGTGTTTGCATTCTGGTCATGTGAACTTCTCATTGTGTAATATAAGGAGATATAACAGTTTCATTAAGAGTTATGGGTTAGTTCTTCAGTACACTAGTAGAAAGGATCATGGCACTGGAGAAGCAATGAAAGTGTTTTAATCTTCGTGGAAAACAGCCTGAGCAGGATGAATATCACTGAAGCTGCAATTAGATTCTCAGATAAGGGAGCTAATGGAGTACAGCTCTCTGCAGGTGCGTGGATTTTACTCTAGGAAAGCACAAGTCTGAGAGAAGGTTTTCAGAAAAGCCTCATATTTCTAAGAGCTGTATGTAGATACTAATAATGCTGAAAGACCAATCCTTCAAAACAGCTTATTTTTATAACCTCAGGAGGAGTTACAGCAAGCTCAGCTCCAAATGGGCCTCCAAATTCAGCTCTGAGAGAAGACTAGTGTCCACCAAATGGTGCACTTTGAACATTGCTCTAGAGACTTCCAGACAGCCTTTGCACTCTGATTGTACAAAGGGAGGCTTACTGTCCAAGAATTTTGCACAACTTGGTCCCTCAAAAGCCCATACTACTGATAGATAAATGGTTTTTTTAAAGATAAACAAATTAGATCTTCTGAATGCAATCTCTGAATGCATTCCAGGATTATGTAGGTATTGATGATGATCGTAGGAGCTGAGATTCTCATGCTCTCTACAGAGGTAGAATACCAAAAGTTTGCACTTCCAGAGGGTGGTTGGAAATATGCCTAAAGAGATGTCCCAATCTTCTTTAGAAGCTTGTTACTGTTTAGTGTGAAGCTAAGAAGAGGCTTCTGTATAATTTATCTATCGGGTTTATATCACTTAGTGCTGGAGATTATTAAAATGGAGCCCGCACCAAAACAGCTTTTCTACCTTTGTCTATTTGGTCTTGTTGCAACCCCTGCAGTATTGACTTTAATTTCTTATTTTACATAGTGGTTACAGCCTTCAAATATAGAAAAAAATTTCTGTCTCTTCATTTTTGGATGAGGAAGTTAATTAACAAAATCACTTGAGAAGAGAAAGACAGAATCTCCTCTGAGCCAGTTTGCTGCATGGAAAAGCTGGTGATTATCTGTCTTGGTGATTAGCTGTTTTGGATCAGCAGGAGATATATTCCCATTTCAGATAATTTTCTTTGAAGAAACTGGTTTTCATTAAAATTAAGCATGATACTTTATACATGATGTATTTGACCACCAGAGACTTTTTACAATGGGCTTGATACTTCTTGGTAAACCACTCCCTGTAAACTGCCAGTCATAATCCAGAACTTTGTGAAGTCGATCCAACCTCCCTACACGTTGTTCATCTATCCCCCAGCCTCAATTCAATTATTTTCTTATTTGTGCTGTGTCACTCTCTGTCCACTGTTTTCCACGGTACTTTTTTGCCTTTTTGCATATTGATTTGCCTTCACTTTTTTCTTAGTTTTGGTTTTCTTTTTGTTTTTGGGGGAGTTTATAACCATACTATTGCCATCCTGTGCTGAGTTTCATCTGATTCAGTGCCTAGGGAAAAGCAGATATTTTCCTTTCTAAACACAGTATTTTCCAAGAGCTTGGTCTGCAGTCCCAATGTATTGTGAAGCATGCACAGAAAAATTGAGAACAAGAGGCAACCACTAACAGTTTTGGCAGGACAAAAGGGCTGGAACCTAAGAGTCAAGTAAAATGTTAGCATGTTAATCTAGCAGGAAAAGAATATATTTTGTAGCTGTGGAAATCTGAGATCGAAGAACCATAGGAAAGAGGAATTAAGTAGGTGATAATGGTGTGAGTTATTTCAATTCCTCTGCAGTTTCAAGCAGGCAACATTGCTTTAGTTTATGCTTAGTATTTTTGAGGCTATTACCATAAAAATTCTTTATTTTAGATGACAGTATTACCTTTTCTAGTTTCTTGTTGTCCTTTGTTCCCAGCGAAACATCTGCAGCATTTGATTTCTCTAGCCTATGTCATTTAAATAAACTCTTCCAGACTGAGGAAGATGTAGGGTAGTCAAGTTTGTACACGCAGACTTATATTTGTTTTGAATGATGCTGAGTGTTGCTAATAGTTGTTCTATTCTCATCTTCTCTATGATAACCACCAGATGAGCCTAAACATAAGAAGTTCTTTCTAACTGGTCACACTGAAATGGCTGTTGAGCCATAGACACAATTCCCCTATTTTCCTTTATCATGTAGAATTTGTGATTTGGATTTCAGAAATGCCTTGGCAAAAGATTGGCTAACTTTCTACTTCGGCATGCTTCATGAAGTTGACTTAGTTTATATTTGTAATAGTAAAAGACTCTGAACTGTTCTGATTAATATATTATGATACAATTCTGATGATACAGACAAGTTTCCATCAGTACTCAATGTCCCATGATGGAGTTGTTACTGCAACTTCTCATTGCACTATTGTCACCTGGAACAGTTCTACAAACAATGTATGCATTCTTATGGAAGAAAAATATTACTTTATTTTCCTTTTTTCTCTAAAAACTAACATGACACAATTGTTTTGTGGTTAGTACATTATGTTAATATACCAAAACTTTTGTGACGAAATTTAGGCCTAAATTATCCAGTTGCTTCTTGTAAAGCTCAAGCAGATCAACATTCAGGTAACTCTGTGGTTTTAATTCTGCCTTTTATATTTCAGCTTTATGTCTGATCATATTTCTTACAGTTCAGCATTTTGTGCTTCTGCTTCTTGCTGGCCTCCTGTCCTTTGCCCATCTTCCAGGCTCTGCTCCATTCTCCCTCCAACATTCCTCTGTCTGCTCTTTCTGTTCTTTACCTGCTCCTCAAGACTATTTCTGTGTCCAGCTGTCCCACTCACATACTGTTTGTTTTCTGCTTGAAGTTTTGAGCTGTGAAAACATGGACTCAGACCAGTGAGCTGAGGTACTCAAGCAGTGCTTGTTGTGCAGGTTCTTTGCAACAGCAACCAAAACTTTCTATGAACTGTTTGGGAAGCAATGCAATGGTTGTTAAAGGGGACATTACAATGCAGAAGTGAGGGCTCCGTTTTCAATATGATAAACTTTTTTCCTTACCTTAAGGTACACTGCTGAAATTGAAATTTAATAGATGTTGCAGTGAGGAGGGATAATAGGTCTGTGCTTATCCTGATGCTCGCTGTGTGAGATTGGCTGCTAAAGGGTATCACCTCTACATGTAAGTTGAGAAGGGAGATGGGTTCAGGACATGCACTTCATTTCAGTTCCAAGAGGGACAAGAGGGGAAGAAGAGAGATGCATGTGGCACATATCCACTGATTTTTTTTTTTTTTTAATTTTAAAAATTGTTGACATTTTGTTTCAGGATCAGGATGTGGTAAATGAAATATTGCATCTGGGAATTTCTGTGTGCTTTTAACTATCATGTGATCGCATGGCAAGTACTCCACAGAAACTTGTTCATTGTCAAAGGTTTAAGAGTCTCACTCAATATCATACAGAAATGTGTGTCTTGGTGCAACCCAGGACTCTTGAAACCTGTGCCAGTACCCTGCCTGTGCCAGGCTAGCCTGTTTTCTCATAGTGACAATATAGGGGAAAAGGAAATTCTAATACTAAAAGATAATATTAAATAAGCTGCATTCAAATACACAAGGTAAAGAAGAACATTCTTAATCTTCTAGGTTCTAAAACAAGTAAAGGACCTCAGAGAAATTTTAAAGAAATAAAAGATACCACATTGATACAGAGTGTGGAGAATATTTATGGTATTTGCTAAACAACTTTGATAACATTGCAGCTTGTCATCGCCTGCCTATAAATTCCAGTTGTTTGTTTCCAGGGCATACCATGGTTAGTTTCTGATGTGCTCTGATTGCAGTGCACTCCGGGCTAAGTAACTTGCAATTGGTGTATTTCTCTTTTGCTGTTGTTGAACATATGTCATCTTTGCTGAAGAGAGGCCAGGGGAAAACATGTTCTGAGGCCACTCTGTTAGTGCTTACATCTTTTGAACTGTGTTTTTAGAAACATCTGTAAGCCTGTCAATCAGTTTTAAACCTTGAGTATGGCTTTGTAAGTACTTTATTGCACTCTTGAGTGCTAGCATTGCTAGTTCTGTTTTACTGAATACCAGGGGAGGAGGCGGTTTTGAACATTTGAGAGTTTTTAAATGCTGGAATATTGGTTGGCTATATTTATGTGATATTCTGAAGACTTCAATCATATGTTCACATGTAGTGTTTCCCTTGAGTTATCTTTGTTTCTTTTTATTTTCCCTGTGAAATATTTCATTCTGTCTCATGGTTAGTGTCTGTAATCCAAACCAAACAAAAAAACCCCAAATATTTCTTGATATTTGTATTTTTATTGCAATCACCACAACTTCTGCTAATGTGTAGATGGCAAATAAATACCCTTCATGGAAACTATGATGTAAGATATTATTTCCCTTGCTGGTGTTTTCTGCTCTTATTACATCATAGATCAGGTCCTGAGGTTTTTGATGTGAAAGGAAGAAATGCTCATTAGCGTAGGGTCCTGAACGTGAAACGTCAAGAGCATGATTTTTTTCATGTCTTTATCACATTATAGCATTTTATATAACCAAAAGAAGTTTTAGTGACACTGACTTTGGCTATGAGTGCCATAACTTTGGTTCATCAGGTGTGGTCTGCTGGCTGCTTGGACAGTGACATACCCCCTCTGAAGTCACTTCCATAGCAGCATGGAAAGCAGAGGTGGGTGTGCAGCTGAGTGCCTCAAATTAAAATGCAGATTCTTTGATCCTGAAACCAACCTTTATCTTCACACAGTTTCAGTGTGTGTTTCTTACAGCCTCACAGAGACTGGGCAGAAGCCAGGTGGAGCTGATGCTTATCACAGAAGTGTCCATCCAAAGTGCACACCGAGGATAAAAATTTCTGTGTGGTCTGAAATAAAAACCCACATCGTGTTGCATAAGCACAGAAGTGCTGAGTGCTTTTCACAGATGCAGCCTTAATCCTGGCACTTTTCAGGCACTTGATACTGCAAACTCAACAGCCTTCTGATATAGTTGTATTATATGTCAACACCTAAATATTTTTAAAGACTTCATAAAATGCAGAAATTTCATACTCAGATATTGAGAAAAAATGTTGGCTCTGTATGTGAGACAGCTATTTGAGAGCTTCAATTTTCTTCTTCCTGGTCTTGAGCATAGTGAAGGGTCAGCTGGGTAGCCATGGTTGACATTTCAGGGCTGGTAGATCTGTCAGAAGAGGGAAGTACATTTTTTGCTACAAAGCTCCTTGTTGATGGCATTTTAATGGAACAAAGTGTTTTCTACTGCCACAGACCTTTTAATCCTGACATTAGGATAATTCTTCCTCCTTCATGATGAGATGTGACTGCTAGCCATGAAATCCTGGGAGAGAAGCTTTCTACTCTTCTACCATTACAGTGATCCACTTGAGTTGTAAGAGGAGAAAATGCAGGAAAAAGGATATCACATCCAATGTTGACAGAAAAAAATTAATTAGGCTGCCTATAACTTTACCTAATCTTATATTGTTTTACAGTAATAACTATCTCTCAGAGATAGATAGATATTCACAGAATGAGGTTTAAAAAGACCTTTGAGATCATCAAATCTAACCTGTGACCAACCACCACCTTGTCAACCAGACCATGCCACGTCCAATCTTTTCTTAAACACCTCCAGGGACAGTGGGTACACGACCTCCCTGGGCAGCCCATTCCAACGCCCAATCACTCTTTCTGTGAAGAACTTCTCCATAATGTCCAACCCAAATTTAATTTTCTCCCACTGAATTTCCAGCAAAGTTGCTTTTAAATTTGCCAGAGCAGATTTCCCTAGTCAGAAATGGCATTTTAAATCTTGAGGCATCTGTGTTTGTATGTGCATGGCAAGTTATTTTATAGTGTATTCACTGATGTGGTTAATACTTTAAAGCTGCTTTTTAAAATGAAAAATTGATGTTGATTAGCTATTATGTGAGCACAGATTCTATCTTTACAGTTTCAATGTTGTAAGTAAATCCAGTTAAATTGTGGAAGTATTTTCATTCCCTCTCATTAACATAATTTTAGCAAAGGACTTTATACAAGTAGTAAAATTGCAATTGATCAAATCCAAAAGAATTTAAAAAATCTTCTGTCCTGATTTAAGTGCTGTGAGTAAAGCACCTATACTTTGCTCATATGCCCTTGAAAATAGCACGGGCACTGTCCTGTTCCAGCAGCTTTGCCAGCATCTGCCCAGTGAGCCAAGGTTACAGGTATGCAGATTTTGAATCAGCAGTTATCTACTAAATGCTGCTGGAGTGTTGTTGGCAGGAAAATGCCACAGCATGGCATTCTACAATGCCTGTGGCTTTGTGGTGATTTGTCACCTGCATTTTGCTGTCCCAGGGCAAGAACAAGAATTCTGTTTAATGCGTAATCCCAGGAAAGGGCTTGACCCTTTTTCTCTGTTGGAGTTCCTTACTCTGACTTCAGCTGAAGGAAAACAATGAGCTTATTTTTCATGCTTTGCAATAATTTCTTTTAATTACTTTAGGGATTGAGATATATGAGGGGGAATTTCATGGGCTGAATACGCTCCGAAGCCAAAACCAGAGAACTGTAGAACTTGGGAAACAGTACTAAGGATGTTTCTCCAATTATTGTTTATCACTTAAAAGTGTAATTTGAATGCATCATTTAAATATTTTTACATGTAATCACACTTACAATTGTATGCTGAAAATACTAATGCTCAGGAGGCGGAGGGAGACATTTGCATAAATAGAAGCACTGAGAGTAAGATGGTAGGTTTAGTTACTCTACACAGCAGTTTCAAGCACCTAATTCTGTGTCAAGGAAATTAGAGACTTATTGATTTCCTCTAAAGGATACACATAAAATGCTCATTTTCCCACACAGACCATTTCCTTTCAGCATAAGCAGGCATCTCTTAGTTGATTTAGGACAAGCCAGGCTTGTAACCTTCAATACCTAAGCCAAGGGTCACCTCTGTGTTGGATTTCATGCTTTGTGAAACTCTGGAGAAATTTTTCCTTACTCTTCATATGAAAAGCCTGACACACCACTAATATTATACCCTGTTAGCTGCCTGATGCTGAGCACTTTGGTGCAATGTTAATCCTCTGGGTCTAGTGTTGCCATTTTGCTGAGCAAGCTCAGACTGCAAGTGCGATGAAATAATTCAGGGACAGGTGCTTTCAAAAAATGGAGTCATGCAAGACACATTGTAGGTCTTCTGTGTATCAGTCAGAATTGATGTGATTGAAAAATCTTTCAAAAAATGAGAGAAAACCCGGTGCTGCAGTTTGTCAGGAAATCAATCACAAGTAAAAATGCATGCTTGCCATTTTCATTCTTGCAAGAGTATTGCCTGGCTGAGGCAGAAGCTGCTGCTGATTTGTAGTCAATAGCACCCCAGTAGCTGAAATTTGCAGCACACAGTGATACCTGTCTGGTTGATTTTAGAATAAATTAACAAAAGTTTAAAATTCAACACCTAGCTAGTTGCAATTTTTTTGATTGTAGTCGCATTTTCCTTAATGGATGGGTATCTGTTTTTATGAAGCACAGCATATTATTCTGAAAGTTTTAGTAAATGATACATGCATTTAAAAGTAACAGGGAGTGAGTGAGAGCAAATGAACTTTGTCTTGTTCCTGCTTGGCACATTAAGTACATCCTAGTTTCATTCTTTTGATCAATTTGTCTCCTTCACACAAAGACAGTAACCATTTGAAACAAGAGATTTCTGGTTTTTTAAAAGCATGTGATGTCTAACACCTGAGATTGTGGGATCTTGAACCCTGTTGGAAACCAAATAATTTTTGTGCCTTTTACAGATTTCTTAGCTCCTAGCATTCTTTAGTCTGTTCTGGGCAATGTCAAAATCCTGACAGAAATCTCCATTCCTTACTGAAAGTCTCAAAAAAATACTAAGGTCAACACAGCAGCTGGTGCAGTGGGGACAGGGATTGAGCAACTCTGTGACTGGTTTGGACAATGAAAATGGTTGTCTTGAGTAGAAATTCCTTGTGGAGCAGAGACATGAAATATCCCCGCGTTTCTGTGCAATTTTTTGTCTAGTTCTAATTTCTGTTGTTTGAAGAGGAATGGTGCTGCTAATGCAGCAGAAGTGAATGGCAGTAACAAGTGGAAGTGTGAACAATGAGGAGTAGCAGGGTCAAGGGTTTTCTCAGCACAGTTTGCAGGTTGTGAGCAGCTCAGATGTTGAGAACTTGAATCTGGATCTTTCTGTGGGCATTCAATAAATCAGGTACCTGGGAAACGAGTTGTTTTTTTTCAAAATTTCTCTTGCCTGTACCAGAAGGGTCACTTAGGGATATTAATTAACAGTTATTCATGGTGATGATTTAGTCTCACTCCATAGATCATCCAGCCTTCTGGAGACCCTCCTGGAGACCCTGGGAGTCCAGAGGCAGGACACCTTCTGGTCCATACAAGGATATTCTGCAGCGAGCAGTTACCTGCTGTAGGAACAGTGTACAAGGCTATAAAAATCAGTGCTGTGTCCTTTTGTGTTTAAATAGGCTTTTATATTCCTTAGGGTTAAAAAATAAATAAAAAGTTGTGAGGGGTGATTTTTACCCCCTTCTCTTCCTTTAGAAAAAAAAAAAGTGGGGTTTTTTTTGAAGGGGAATTGAAGGTAAGGAATAATGAACTGGGGTAGTACATTTTAGATTTATGCTATTATTCTAGATAAATGTATTTTAGATATAGAATTTGCACAGAAAAAGTGCAGAATTTGTAAATGAGGATAGGATATATATTAGTGAAAATTTCATTGTTCACTGATTAAAGTTCTAACTTTGTCTTAATGTGCATTTTTCTCTTTCAGTGCCATACTCAAGTCAGCACAAAAAAACCCCTAGATAATTAGCCAAATAAATGGCCTAAATCTTCATGTTATAATCACAGAAGACCCATGGATTTTATGGGCTCTAAATCCTACACTGAGTTTGAAGGCTAAATTGCTAGATATTAACAATTCTTTGCTTAAAGTTTATTGATCAACTAAGGAAAAAAAAAAAGCTTTTCTACTTTAATAGTATTATTTCAGGATCATTGGATAGAAATAGCCCTGAATTAATCAACAGCTTAATTTGACAATTCATTTTTATTGTGAGGCATTCACTTGCAGACAAAAAGAGTGCCTTTGTTCTATCTAGGAGAATCTCTGGATGTGTGTTCTGGTCATTGGAGATAAAGACTCTGACAATTTTGTTCACACACTGCTTACTTTATTGATGTTGTCCTCTGTGCCTTGGTGTACAGCCTCTGTTATGATTTTTGATGTAGAAGAGCAATTATTCTGTTTTCTCTGGACTAAAACCTACATGTTTCCAGATTCCTAAGAATCTGGAATTCCTAAAAAAACTAACCTTTTCATGCAGTCCTAGCCTTGGCCACTTTCCTGGCCAAAAGGGACACCATTTCAGTGGGTTTAAGTCAAAATTCTTCTACTGCAGAAACCTCAGGTGTGACAATTTATGTTCAGAGATTATCTGAATTAGCCCAAAGTCATTCTTTCTGCAGTTTCCAGAGATGAACAGGGGGCAGTGCTTAATTCAGGACTGAGTGGAGAGTCTTTCTTGCCGTGGTTGCATCTGTGAACTTCTAACAGTGGGGTCTCTGAAGAGTCTTCATGAGGAAATTGGAAGGGAAAAAAAAGAGATGATTCTGTCACACCATGAAACTGAGAAGGATTTCCATCTCTAGAACTATTGATAATGACCGTGCTTAGCTGGGACAGTCCTAACATTTGCTGACCTCCCACAGGGCAAGCTGCCTTAGCATGGGCAAAAGCACCATTCAAATTAGGCAGGCTCAGTTCTGATCCTCTGTAAACCTGTACAGAACTTCCAGGTTCAATTTGCACAGAACTAATTCGAACATAATTTAAGTACTGTCATAAGGAAGGTAAGCTCTTTTAAATTATTTTTTTCCCCATAGCCATTTTTCAACATTGTCCTAAACAAGTTTGGATTGTCTCTCTTAGTTTATTTTATACTGGTGTGAAAATAAATACATAGAGGCAAACCTGATACTACAAAATTGTAATAAAGCTAATAAACAAAAGGTATTTTCTTCCCATAAACATCTTAAAGTATTTGGACAGAACTTAGACATTTTTACATGTCCCTTATGCAGTGTATGAACTGGATGGAATGAATAAGGAAAAAAGTGGAAGACAATTATAGAGTTTTTAAAAATACTGCAATTCCCACACTGTGACCTTTTCACAATCATGACAAGATGGTATGAGAAAAATAAAATATGAGTGCTAGTTTCAAGACAAAGGATCTTACAATTTTATAAGTGAGTGTTCTTGAAAATCTAAATTGAATTGTAGTTCTCTACCTTTTCACATAGAACTTCTGATAGAAACTGCTTTTTTTTCAGACTTCTTTCTGACCTGAAGAAATAATTTGGGATGATAATTTTTTTTAATTTTTTTTTTTTTTAAATCCCCATGATGCTGGTTTGAAACTTTCCAAAGAAAGAAAAAAAACAAAATATTGAGATTTAGGCAAGGAATATAGAGAGAGGTGAAAGAATTTTTGAACTGCATAATACAGCTCTGTGTGGGACATGTATAGATGTAGACATTTTAGAGGGAAATCCTATGCCCACTAGGATGGGACATATGGAACAATCAAGGAGTCTTGCCAGGGTGACCCAATGATTGATACAGTAAATAATCACTTGTTCAGAAATCCACCCCCTAAGTTGCTTCTGAAAAGCTGCAGTGAAAATCAGCCAGACTCCTTACCCTGCTCTTGAAACCCAGATCCAGAGGAGCTGCAGGGACACTGCACAGGCTGTAGACCAGGGGAGTGAAGCACTGGCTCAGTGGGCATCTGTCGACTTTGGTTAACTTGTTTTGTGGTGAGATAATTTGTTTGAGTTCTGTTTTCCAGAGATAATGAACACAGAGACAGTCTACACTGCTGTTGGTTTCATCATCAACTTGGCAAAGCTCCTTCACTAATACCACAGCCATGCTTAACAGCATGAAACTGTGTCAGTAGCAGGGTGATGACAATTCCATCCTAATATTTCTGTAGATGCAGAAAGATCTGTAAATTTTAAGTGTGAGCTCCTTTGGGCTACATTTTCAGCAAAATACATTGTTGGTAGATTTCTTTAGACCAATTTCCCATTATAATCAGATCAGTATTTGGAACTAGTGAATCACTGAGGTTCTCCTTAATGATTTAATGATTCTATTTAATTTTTTTTTTCTAGAGAGAAACAAAAAATGAGGTAGGGGGCTGACCCTACTGTCTGATTTTGCCAATGTTTTGCATTTTGTGTTTTGGTCATATCACTTGGCCTTACTACAACTTTACTGATTAACGGACACTGCTATAACTGCACCAGATCCATACAGGAATGAGCAGCACAGGCAGGAGAGATGCAGATTTTCTTGTTCTTTTTGTGTGGAATCACAAGAAGAGCACACTCACCACCAGTGATGCTACACTGGTAACTGAAGCATAGACAGCCCTTCATGTCTTATCTTCTTGTGGGTAAAATAAAATTTGTCTTGTGGGAGAGGTTTGTAAGATGGATCAGCCAAAGTTTACAAATAGAGGATAAATGTCTATATTTGAAGTTGTAAATTTCTATTGAAAATAATTTGGTTCTAAATTGCATGGGAAATAGCACAAGATTGCTTAATTTAATTATCTGTCTACAGGGATGTTTATCTGTAATAGCTGTACCTGATCAGAATTTAGCCTCTGCAGTGGGCTATGGGAATGAGAGTCTGAGGAAGGTCACTGGTGATGCAGCAATATGTAGTGTGCAGATTCAGCACTGGATTCAAGCACAATCCTTGAGTTTAAACTGGAGTTTATCACTCACTTTTAGGGCATTTTTACTTACGTTTGCAAGTGAGTTAGAGAAATGCTCTGCCATGCTGTCAAACCAATGACATCCAAGACTTCTGATAAAAAGAAATTGAAGGTCACTTCTTAAGATCAGCAGGTTTATCTCTAATCCAGTGCAGTAAACTAAATTGACTGTGTATTTTGCAAAAGCAGCAGAAGTTTCAGAAGAGCTGGAGCATAGTGTCTCATCCATTGCTTCAATCATTCACATTTGAGAGAATCATAAGGAAGGGCCATAAGATTTTAATGATGTCTTAAAACTAATGAACCTCCAGAAAATGTGGTTTTGTTTTGACTTTCACCTCAATGTCTGAGTTGTTCTGACAAATTCACTCAGTCTGGTGTGGTCATGTCTGTATTGTTGCCAAGATCTCCATTACTACACTATTCTTGCTGAGGAAGACGTTTAAAGCTCTGTCTTCATCATACTGTTGTGTTCTGGAGTATATATATCCTGGGGCATGGGCTAAATAAGTCCTTTACAGTTGAAGCCTATTGCTAGATTGTAAATTAATTCCTGTCTTTATAAGGAGAAATATTCGAAGTATTGGTCCAGATTTTCTCAAATTCTGTCCTTTGCTTGGAATAAGGGTAAAAATAGTCAGAGCAACAGTTCCCAGTTCTTGTACTACCACCTTGGTACCTTACTTAGCAGATACCTCTGCTTGGTCAGCACAAGCCAAGTGCAAGCAAGGATTTCTGCCTTCTGTTTTCATCCACTGCCTCTGCCTGCTCTGCAGGGCACAGCACTGGCTGCTTTCCTGCCTGCTCAGTGTTCCCCTCCATTGCTGCTGATGTCCATTTGGCAGCCAGGGCCAAGTTATGCCCTATTTGTACTTTCCAGATGATGTAGAGGTGAAAGAAGTGACACTGCAGATTTATGATCAGTTTGGTCAAGACCACTGCAAGCCTGGCATTTCTGTTAATTGACATCTGGCATTTCTGTTTGAAACCACTGATGACATGGATTTATTCCTCAGGGGAGTGCTGCAACCCTAGGGGATAATTCAAAACATTTCTTATTCATTCCCAAAGTCGATTAAAAAATTAAAATCATTACTCTTATCAGTCCATGCACACACACAAAAATAAAATTGCTTAGAACATGGTGCAGTTAACTGCTAGCTGATTTCTATTTATATACTTACAAGGGCGAGAAAACAAAAGAGCACATCATCAGCTTCTAGCTGAATATAGCACATATGATAAACATATGTTTCAGTTTTGGATAGGAGTTGGTGATCATTGTATTTGTATTTCTGAAGTCTTTCTGACCAGCAAAGAAACACCAGCAAAATTTCCAAACAAAGCTTCTCCCTGGGAAATGATTCCTCTCGTGTCAAACATTGACAAGGCATCAAGGAAAGGGAGTTATGGACAGTTACTCAGTTATGCTTTAAATATTTTTCCCCTCACATCTAGTTATGGCAAAAAAACTGTGTTGAAGCTCCTTGGAAAATGCAACTCGATTTTTATCCTCCTACTTTTTCTGATTTGGTTGTTTTAATATGTTGTCCTCGAGGCAAAGATAGTTGGAGACATTATGACAGTACTTATGAAAGCATTCACAATGCAAAGACCAGTTTTCTAAGCCAGCCCACAAAAGTCAGTAGACTTGACAGAGTAGGTAACTATCGGCACATGCCCACTGGTTTCCGAATTATTATTTTTTTGCTACTTGCTTGTGCATTGTAGCCTGCCCAAGGCTGAAGGTCACCTTCCCAGTGGCAGAAGAAAATAGACTGATGGTTTTCATTCTGCTCCATTCATGTCTCAACCAAGAATTGATGTGCTGCATGGATACTGGCATGTCTCAAGAACTTGAGCAAGTGTTCAGGTCAAGCTTTGGTGCTTATGTTGCAGTGCTTGTCTGTGACAAGTTTGATATTACTGGAAATAGTTGACAGCAGGAGGAAGCAGAAAAGTGTGAGGAAGCCCCATCTATTTCCATCTGGATTGTTTGGCTCTTCAGAAATGCAAGTTGACTGTTTTGGATGGTGTAAGATAACAGCAATCCCTTTTGCTTCACGGGGTGTTTGAGCCTGCTTGTAAGCTCTGGGAGTAAGTTCTGCAAACACTTGATAAGGCTTCAATTAAGTGTTCATCTTGTAGCCTAGCACTAAATTACCTGCCTTTTCAGGTCACTAGCTATTTGCTGATTAAGCTCTGATCTCCATTTTGAAAGGATTGCTGTCACTGAAAGAACTGCTGTATCACATCACAGGTGACATAGCACCTTCTCCTGTCCCTGTGCTCTGCTCAGCTCCAAGCAGGCAAACCACAGGAGCAGGTGAAGAGAGAGCAGCAAACATTGCTGGGAAATGAGAATGCATCCCTCCAGCAAATTAAATTCCTGAGTCCTCTGTGTTTGGTGCGGTGCAAGGAGTCATTTCCATGTAATACAGCTTGTGCCTGCTCCATAAGTATTGCAGCATGCATAAAAATTTTACACAGGCATAAATTAAAAAAATCATTTTGCTGAATGAGAGGGCTGCATCCAGCTCTGTTGTAGACAGGACAGCCACAGCTGTTCTGGGAAGGCAGAACTTGCAAGATGTTCATTCAGAAGACCACTTAATGGAAAAAGGGAGTCAGCACCACTGGGAAACAAGGCATACATGGAGGGCTGTCCAGTGCAAATAGAATAAAGCTACTCACTAGACAGAAAATACCATTTTCTTCCTCTAATCCTGCACATTTTCAGTAATCCCAGGCACTGCTTGGGGTAATGCCAATGTAATACGCAGCAGTGTAGTTACAGAATGTCTCTTTACCTTCAAAAACCAAGGTCCTGATGGAAAATTTGAGATTATCAAACCTGTATTGTAGATTAAGCAAATCTGTGAGTGCTACAAAGTGGAGCAAAAACTGCGAATTCGGACTATTTCTTTAACTACATCATTGTGGTTGGCAGTGGACTGCTCTTAATGCTATAAAGAAGAGGGAAGCTTCTTCAGAATGCATCATCATTACAAACTATGTAGTATGATTAGTATCATACTACAGTGATACTTGAGAAAATTAGCCCTTTTTTACTCTTTGAGATGAATAATTTTTTTCTCTGAAAGACAAGGTCTGTTATCCCATGTGGCATTCATTGTCAGAACTTGCAAAATTGCTAACACGTTCATCTGGGACATGTATTAATAATTTTGTACTGTTGGCATTGTTGCTGCTTGTTTCTCAGCATATTGTCCTTGTAATGGATCTAAAATGAGCCAAAACCCTGTTATTGATCCAGCGGCTTCAAGCCGTTCTTAATGTCAGAAGGGCAGGAATCAAGACAGAGGAAGTAGAACAAATAGCAGAGTTCATATGAACTGTCCTATATTTGCATAAGCTTGAAGGACTCTTTCAGCCTGGAGTTTTAGCCTTGGGATATTTCCTTCCTGCTACCTTGCACTGAGCTGAAAATGGTAACCCACAAACTCCTGAGAGACAAAGGGGGTATTCTTATCTCTCTGAAAGTCAGCCACAAGGTGCAGTGTAACCCTGTCCTCTACCAAACAGCCTTGCAGAGAGCCAGAAAAGTGGGGAGACAGTAATTAGTAGGAACTCAGAATAAGTACTTCTAAGCAGGAAGTTATTTTAGGGAGAGCTGCTCTCCCTTGGTAGAAGAGCTCCCACAATGTGTGTTTGTGGAAAGAAATGATTGCAAAGTCTGTGAAGGTTATGTCTTCAGCTGTGAACCTTTAGGCTGTGCTGCCTATTGGTTTTGGTCTAGTACCTCTTAGACACATAAGTCACTCTTGCATTAGGCACATTTTGGTTGATTTTCCTTGCCATTCTGTTCCTTATGTTAACTTTATTATTTGAGCATCAAAATGGAATGTAGTGCTGTGAACAGAATAAGGTATTCTGTTGCAAGGAAGTTGTAGTCTAATTCAGGCACAGTGACGCACAGGCATACATAATATACATGATAAGGATGCAAATTCAAAGCAATAGAGGTGTCTTGGGAAAAATCAGTGCTGCAGGCTAATTTACTACTTCTGAAGAGCTACTAGACTACAGAACATAATGAAAACATCAAGCAATTCAAAAGATGTCTTTTCCCTCTTTTTTTTCTCTTTTTTTCCAAAATGCTAATTGCTAATGCGTCATCAAACAGAGGGGCAATGCCAAAAGAAAATAGGGAGATAAAAAAATTGGGATCCTCTCTATGTTCCTGTTTTCTGAACTGGAGCCTAGAAAAGAAAATCGTGGATTTTTCACTTTCCTAACTAGAGTACACCTTGTGAAATTAGAATTTCATTAAAATGAAGAGAAAGAGAAGATGGGTTGAGCCTGGATTACATCTACTATTGATCTAGCAAGAGTCCTGTTGTCAATGCATTGTGAGCTTTTCAGAAAATATTGAGTTTCCACTTGGCTTTGTGAGTACCTGTAAGATTGAGACCTTGGACATTGCTTTTCTTGCTAATATACATGCAGACTGGTCAAGGAATGATCCTAAAATGTAGATACCAGGAATACCCAGAGCAAAAAAATCCAGATTTTAATCTGTTTCCAAATATAAATGTCTAGTGGGGATCCACACAGTTACATGCACAAGCAAAACTCATTAAGCAGTGATCCTATCAAATTTGCTGGCATTTTATTTTGCATTTCTACTCTTGTCTAAGCCTTGATTTTGTGCCATTTATGGTGGTTCTTTTTCAGGAGGCTCACCCAATGTTTCTCATTGTTTGTGGGTCTAATCCACATTTCATTTAAATGTTCAGTGATCACAGTGAAGGACCTGTCAAAAGCCAAGATTTTTATATCAAGCTCATTAACATGATGTAGCAACACTGATGTTCATCCTTCAAATTACACCTGAATCCAGAAGTCACTTTAAGGTCACAAGAAGCAGAAGGAATACAGCTAAAATGTGTATGGACAGAAAATTTCTCTGCAGACTTTTCAAGTGGTAGTTGCAAGTCCTGACACCAGTTGCATCCCTGGCAATGTAGTGTGTTCTTAAAAAAACCACCTGGCTTCTCAGGAGATATCCTGGTTCCAGTTGAAGAAAAATGTGAAATACAGGATGTTTTTTGAAAGACAATGATCAAAATTGCAAGTAGAGTTTTGCATACACAGACATACAAATACATGTGTACCCATGGATTATGTGAACACAGAAGCACCAATAAATTTAGTTAACTTAGAGTTAACTAAATATTTCTAGTGAGATCAAGAGTACGTGTTTATTAGCATTTTGATAATGCTACAAGTGAGACTAAACACGGGGAGTTTAAGCAGTGCTTAAACTGCTTTAATTTTTGTTGAGTCTGTGACTGACTCTGTGGTAGATGAGCTATTATTATGAGAACATTGAATTTTTCCGTTTCTCTCATTACACTTATTTTGACTTTGCTGTGTCTATAGGTTGAAAGTGACACCTTTAAGAAAGCTGCATGGACAGGTCTTCACAGCAGATGTTTCTGGACTGCCCATAGTCTTCTAGGGTGACCAAAGGGGTGTCACTGAGGTTGTGTGCATTTAGCAGTGTAAGGCCAGGAACTTTTCTGCCTCATGTTTTCTTTATATGGGTAAACCCATTAAAGACTAAGATATTCAGTTCCTGTAGAGGCAGAGTCAAATACCTCTTTAAGGTTGATTAATGCTAGGAAAATAAAGCAGTATATCTTTCCATGGCATCATTTCATGAGGCTGCAGTAATTCTTTGTTGTCTTTCTAAAAATGTGCTTACCGTGAGTTATTGGAAACCCTACAAGGTATCTTACCTATTTATATATTCTTATTTTCACATTACACATGTATTGTGTTGTCAGTGAAGAACTCCCATCTTTCCTCAGGATTAAGATTTTTTTTATGACTCTCTGGTCAACAAGTGCCAGATGCCAAATACTAATTTGAAAGTATTAATTTTTATTTGTACTTCCAGCAAAAGGATCACTATCACTCTGCAGGATTTTTGTCTCAATACACTGGTATTTTAGCACTGTAAAAACTATGGGTTGAAGAACAAGTGGATAAAAGTTTACTCTTGTAAATACCTTTGAAAACAGCAGAGATGTCTTTTCTTTATTTTATTAAGACAGCATTTTAGGAAAACAAAGCTCTCTCTCATGTCTGTGTCTTGGAAATTAAGTAAATTATTTGATTCCCAAGAGAGCCAAGCACTAAGAGCTGACCACAGATTCCTTTGAGAGAGAGATTAACTCTCTACTGAGAGTTATGTACATGGGTTTTTTTCAAAGACCTAGTCTGTAGTCTGAAAAAACTCCTCATGAAAATTTAGGCTGAAAAAACTGCGCCCCAAATGGTTACAGTTTTTTAGGCAAGAGCAAGACAACAAACAATAACAACTGACTTTAGCAGCCAAACAAATACCCATCTGGTTCCTTGCATTGTGTGAGAGCAACATGCTGCAATTTTGCAAACGGAACATTTTTATTATATAATTAGTCTCAAAAGCTAACCAAGTCAAAAAAATAAACTGAGTCTATGAAAAATATTTTAAAAATTAATAACAGCAGGCTGGTGCCTAAGGGCCTTACTCATGAATGTAAAAATGACTAGTTTTCTTACCAGCTGTGTACTCTGGTAAATAATGAGCTTGAGCTTGCAATTCCCTCTACCTGTGACTATTTTCTCTGCTTTTGTGTTAGCCAAGGTTACTGATGTGCCTACGAGTGTGCAAGACCGAGCCTATTCAAAAGATGAACATGATGGGAGATAGCACACAGAACCCTTGCTGCCTGGCACTGGGAATGGGAATTTTGGGTTTCTGCTGCTTGTTATGGTGCCTCTTTTGCTGTGGGCTTTGGTCAGCCCTGCTCTACTTGCTAGGGCAACACTCCTGCGGGGAGTTAATACGCTGAAACAGGTTATCCAGAGCATTATCAGACTTGTAGATTGTCAGCTGAGTGTCAGTTTCTAAGAAAGAAAAGTTTGTCTTATCAATGTGTATGGGAAGTGCACAAGGTTCCCTCTCACCTCTATTCAATAGCAAAACAAATGCTGATCCATGAAGAGTGCTGAAACACAGTGGAAGGAGAGATGTTTCATCACTGTATTGTGCCTCTGCTTCCCTAACTAGAGCAGTAGGGGCTTACCTTGCTTCCTCCCCCACATTTTTCTTGCAGTAGGGGCTTTCTGACATTGCCTTTTTGGGTTTTTACTTTTAAAATGTACAATTTTCTTTGGTGAATAGCACCATTTGGCAAGGGAGAACTGTGCTTGCAGAGAAAGGCCACAGGTTATGGAGGAGAGAAGCCAGGGAAAGCTTGGCACTGCTGATGTTTCTCTTACACCCTCTACCAGCTGCTCCTTCCATTTTTTTCCTCTGATGGCTAAAACTTGTATTGAAAATTCAGGAACTTTTGCAAATATTTATTTCTCTGCTTTTAAAAAAACCCAGATTTCTTTGTGCAAGTGTAACTGTTGAAAAACAGCATCAGGCCCCAGACACTCTAATTTTCCATTGCAGTATATATGCCATTAATTGATCACTTTGTTTTTCTTTTTGAAAGAAATGTGAATAACTAAATGAAATAACTAAATAAAATATATTCTTAGCCCATCACAAAGGTAATCATATTGCTGTTAGACTGTATATCTCTGTTTTTACTTTCTTGCCTGGCAAATGCTTCATCTACTCTCATGCATTCTTTTTACCCCTATTCACCTCCAGTTTGACTACCTCAAACTCCCATGCTAAGGAGTTATCAATGATATTCCAGTTTAGTGATCAATATAAAGCATATAAGGTTCATAATACACTGGCTATACTGCAATCCATTAATGAAGATTTTTGGCAAAAGGGCTGTGTAAGAGCCAAGTCTATATTTCCTGAAAGAACATTTTCTTTATTACTTTTATGAATTGACAAAAAAGAATTTGTTCTCCTACAAGCTCTTCCAAGGAAATACTTGGGAAATACTTGGAAATTATTAAATTATTCATTGTGAATGCCTGAAGAAAACATTTATAGGGTTTTCACAAAAATCCTGAAAACATGTAATTATAGTAGTAATTTTTTTTCATTAAATGGGCTATGTACTGCAGGGAGCAAATATATCTTCCTGGGAGGAAGAAGAATTTATTCCCGCAGGCAGCTTGGCTGTAAATAAATAGAAGCTTACATATAAAATTTCAGAAGGCAAGCAGAATCCAATTGAGTTAGTGAGAGGTAAAATAGATAAATAGAGAGGACCATTATCTCTTTGGCAATAGATAAGTATAATTTTAAGTTAATATAAGGTAATGAGGATGAGGACAGGAGCTATACAAAACCAGGCACTTTCAGATCACAGAATGAAAATGTCTGGTGGAAGAGATTAATGCAAAATATCTAAGATAATCCAACATTAGGAATATTCAGGTCAAACCTGGGATTAGTGCTTTGTGTTCTCTACTGATAACCTTGATGTTTCTGTACTTACCTTTCCCACTCTCATAAAGTAACTAAAGCCCCATACTCATTATGTAAAAAAACCCCAAATCACGCCTTTTACAGCTCCTATCTCTTCTGTTAGCAGCAAGAGAGCAGTGCTAGCCTGGTGCCTTGAAAAGCTTCGGATGAGGAGGTTCCAGAGATGGCACTGAACAGCTGTTTCTCTGGGCAAAACTCATCTGTGCATCTGTGAGCAGTTGGGCTTTTTGTTGTTCAGTATCTGAGTGGCAGCAGCAAAGTGAAGGTGAAGGAAGAGGGCAGATTACATAAAAAAATCCCTCAGATATTTTTTGCCAGATATTTTTGCCTCTCTGAAGCATCTGCTAAAGTGTTCAGTTATTTTTTATACCATTATAGAAATGTTGTTTTGCTAATGTTAACAAGATCTTAATATAAATTCCGTTAAATTGTTTTTTGCAAATCTCTTCTTCGTAGCAAATTTTTGGCTTGTAACAAATTCTTTTTGACAGTCTTTGTTGCTTTGATAAAAAACTATCCATGTTTTACTAAGACATAAAACCTTAAAAAATCAGAATTAATTCAAAGGCAAAGGAAAACTTATGAAATTGTGTTTTGAGAGAGAAAACAGTGGCACAAAGCAAACATGTCACGATTTATTTGCCCAAAAACAAATGACAGCATATGTAATTTTATGTTGATTTAAATTATTTGTGAATTTAAATCAAATTCATCAGTTAGAGCCTCATGAAACAAATAGAAAATAATTGAGGAGATGAGAATACCTTGTTTCAACAGAAGTGAGGCCCTTCAGTCTGTCCTCATTCACTTCAGTCTCAAACTGTTGCTGTGCTCTTTAGCAGACAAAGATAATTTTTAAACTCTTCGCCCCTTTGCATCCCAAATTGTGGCACTTGCAAAGTAAGGTTACATTGGAGGATAATTCAACATTCAAAGGGAACATCTCTGTTTCCCTATGATTGCCATATAAAATTCCAGTGTCTCCATATTCTGGCACCTCTGAAGTAAGGGCTATGGGCAAGACTTGTATGTAAATTAAGTAAAGACACCTCTGTGCAAAGCATTTCAAAGCAAGGCTAAAAATGCCTTTTTAGATGTTTCAAACCAAGTGGTTTCCAGTGTGGAGTCCTGGTAGAAAGTGAGTACATTTTAACAACTAAGAGAAAGACACTTTCAAAGGCAGAAAAAACAGAAAGAGGAGAGGCTGGCTTAAAAAGGACTATTTAGTGTAATGAGAAGGAAAGCACAGTACTGCCAAGGCAGCTTGTCTGTTCTACAGTGCAGGCAGAGGAGCTAATACGTTAAAGAAGAATTATTGGTCCATACAGTACAGGACTGCTACACCTGGGGGAAAAATAAAAGAAAGAAAAGCAAAGCACCTTTGTGAAGGAAGAAACAGGGAAGCAAAGGAATTGTTAATTACTTAGTTTGGCATTAAAACCCTTGAAAAGAAAAAAACAAGAAAACTTACTGAGCTAGTAAGCTGTTGATTCATATTTATAAAGTAACAAGGAGATGAACATCAGTCCTCAGATTATGTCAAGAAGAAATTGCATGGAAGCCATCTGATTTTCTCATGTGAGAGAGTATCATGTTTACTGGATATGGAAGAAATAGTAGTTGACATATTTCTTGGCTTCAGTAGCAGTTTTTACAATCTTTCATGACACTCATTTGCAAACTACTGAAGCCTGATGGTCATGAAACTCTTACAAGATGTAATGTTGTACAATATTGTTCTGAAAAAAAAACAGGCACAGAATAAATGTTAAACCTGTTGCCCTGGAATACTGTGTAGTACAGGACTTTTTACAGATATCACCTGGAGTTTGGTACTATACAATTTCTGATAGAACATGACAATCAATGCATATGTAATATGATATTCTATGATGTATTTTATATGCTTTCTATTCTAAGTACATTTACACATTACACAAACCTGTCAGATATGCTGCAGGAATGTTGAAGGGCAGGAGTCAAATCAAAATGGCCATGATAAACTACAGAAATTGTCTGGGAAAAGGTTGGATGCTATTCAGTTGGGATGGCCACATTTAGGCAGAAAAAAAAGTCAGCTGCAAGTGTGGAGGATGTGGAACAAGAAGTGGCTGCTTTCTGGGAAAAGATGTGGGGGTGGGGGAGTTACAGTGATACAAAAACTGAGTGTGAGCCAATAATGTTGTACTGCTGCAAACAGGCAACATGCTGAGGTGTAGGAGGAGGATAGCTGTGTGGAAGACACCTGGAGAAATCCTCCTTCTGTTGCTGGCACACAGAGGATCTCAGCTGTAGTATTTTGCCTAGTTTGAGGCAGTCCCCTTCTAGGAGGAGGGGGAAAATGTGACGGAAGAAATTTTGGGAGAGAGCAGCAAGAGCGGCTGAACAACAAGGGGTGCAGGAGCTCAGCCAAGGAGCTGCTGGGGCTCAGCCTGGCAGGGACAAGACTGAGAGACAGTGTTTGTACCTTCAGGTATGGTACAGCAAAGGTGGTGGCAGGCAGGAAAGGAGTCATCTGAGCGCTCTGTCCACAGTGAGAGACCAAGAAGAGACCTTAACCTCCCATAAAGGAACTTCAGACATGAAGGAAAACTTTCTAATCATGAGAAGAGTGAGATACTCAAGGAGACTGCCTGGGAAAGGGCAGGGGCTGTGCCATCTCTCCTGGATGATTGCCAGGGTGGTTTAGAGTGGCAGCATGGCCTCTCAGTAGAGAAGGTAGAGGAGAGGCTGGGTGATTTTGCAAGCTCCTTTCCTCCCTGTTTCCTGTGTTGCTCTGACCCTGGTCCTGGCTAAGCAGGGCTTATATTTCCCTGAGGAGCTGTCACCTGCTAAACTGCACAGCAAGGCAGCTCAACAAAAGCATCACCCACCTGGTGCTTTTGGGGGCAATACAGCACCAGGTTTTGGGTACCATTTAAATATCATTACAGGCATTACCTGCCCCTGTTAAACAAAAAGGCCTCAGAGTATCTTTTATGGTGCTGCAGAGCTTTACATCAGACTAGGCTCTGTGCTTTTGGATCCAGGCAATCTGTCAGACTCTGGGCTAGGTGTGCTTAAATGCCTGTGGCCCTTGTGATGCTTTGTGTCTGTTAGGATTAGGACTCTAATTCCTGCTAATATTTCAAGTTTGCAAGGTGTGAGGTTTCTTTAGGGAGCACATCTCCGGGTAGTGCTTTAAAAGAGCCCCATTTACTATGTAACCTCATTTCACAGAATGAGGTTTATCTTTCTTATGTCTTACTTTTTAAACATCCCTTGGTACTTCTGAGAACAACTGTGGGCTCAGAAATCGTGTCTTCCTGAAAGGTTACAGTGGAACATCTCTATGATAGTTTGGCTGCACATGGAGTCTCTCACACGTTGTCACCAAACCACAGTACAGCAATCTGCAGCTATTTGAGCAAATATCATTTGAGCAATGTTTCAGAGGTATTTGTATTGTACAGAGTGGTCACATTTTAACTGAAAATTTCAAGAAGTTCATCATCCAATAAAAGCTGCTCACAACTCAGTAAACTGAACAGATTTAAGTAAAATTATTAGCGAGGTTTACATGCTTTAAGCAAGAAAAGAGATTGATTCCAAGGGTATAAGGTGGTAAACTATGTAAGGAACAGATTTTAATTCAGATCTGTTTTGACAAAGAAAGAGTGAGTTCACTTGGCATCTTTTATCTGCCTTCATCTTTTGTATGGCCTCAGTATCAACGATTACCTCTCCCTTGCTATTGTGAATTTGAAGAAAAGTTTTATAACGTGTAGAATTGGATAAGCAATGAACTGACACTTTTAAGAACTGTATAGCAAAATCATTCTAGAGGCATCCCAGGTGGTAATTATGTAGTCAAAAATCACTCTACTCAAATTAGATTGAATCTTCTTCTGTGAGACAACTTATGAGCGAAGAAGGCTCCATTAGTTCATTGTGTTTCATAGCCTGCAGGTAACAGAATTTTTCAAAAGGAAACTTGAACTTTGTTGCGAAGGATTTGGGAATAGTAATTTTTACTCTATTTGCAGGAAATACAATAGTGCTAGAGAAAAATATGATCAAAAAAGGATGTCATATAACAATAGGCTTTTTTCCCAAATTCCTTAGTACAAAATGAGTGGCTTTTTATGTCATTTCAAACCCTGCATTTGTAGGATGGCCCAGAGTGTTGGCAAGAGACCCATCCTGCACATATCTCCTAACCCTTCAAGGCAAAGCTTGTTTTCATTCACTTGGCAGTTTGCTTTCCTCCCTGACTTCTCTTGGTCTTTATATGTTTTTATTAGCTTCTGTGAGCTTGTTTACACACTGAATATTTTTCAGACTTGAAATTAGTTTTGTAGCAGTCAGTTGCTCAAAAGCTCTATGCTGAATGAACCCATGGCATTAGAAATGGTCTGCTTTGCCAAGGGCCATGCAAGTTAACAACCTCATGAGTAGCCTTCAGCTCTGGGATGCTCTGCAGTTTTGTTTGGAAGTGTTGCTCTACCTTCCTTGTCATTATTTTTGCAACTTTTTTTGAATCATATTACCCTGAGGGAATTGTGCAGTGTTCTACATTTTGCTGTAGCCTGGCAGATCTTCCTTCTTGCCATCGTGTTCCCTAGGGAAATCAGGAATGTTAATGTTGTTGGGTTTAGAATACCATTATGACTATATTTTGTACAGATGGCAAGTATGACTGCTACTGTAGTAATATTTATTGATGACTGATGACTTGTTAAATATATGTATATGGGTTTTTTTTTTTTCAAATGTGTGTAAGAGTATATCCACAGAAGGAGAGAGGCAGAAAAAAACCTTGTTCTGCATATTCTCTTTGGTTTAGTTTTCTGATTAATTTTCTGTGTGTAGGACAGAGACTTCTAATAGATAATTTTTATTATATAGGTTTGGGGTGAGTTTTTTTTGTTGGTTTGGTTTTTTGGGGGAGTTGTTTGTTTGTTGACTGGGTTGGGGGCATGTTTAGCATGAGTGTTTATTTTTTTCATTTAAAGAAAGGTGAGTTTTCTCTGGAAGCCAGGGAACCTGAGGTAGAAATATGTCGTGTATGGATTTGGCACTTAAGAATTTCCCTGCATATCAGGAGAGGAGTGGGCCACACAGGTTTCAGAGCAGATTTGCCCTGTGTTGTACTAGTCCCAGCAGAGTTATTTCCCAGCTGTTAGAGGACAAACAGGCAATTGCTTTCGTTAAATACTATACCTAAATAATATTCAGCATACTGAAATATTTGTGAATAACACAATGTTTACCACCTGTTGGAAATGGTTTTTTCTGAATTCTGATTTTAAAATGTAATTAATAATACTTTTAGTGAAGGCCATTATATGAGCACGTTTTTGTTCTTTTTGGCAGTAAATTGTTTTTACTATGAAATTTACATTCATGTTTTGGCATTTAGGTGTTGTTTGTATCTGGATGTAAGATTTGAAACAGTGGATTAAATCCATAGCATATTTCAGAGCTACTTTCGCAATGACAACTTCATTTCCAGCACAGTGTAAAAACCTTCCTATAATTATATGATGTCCTGTAAATAAGCTGTCTCCAGAAGGGTTTTAAAGAATTAAATAACTGAGGCAATATAGAGTGCAAGAAATAATGCTGCAAAGACATTGCACTGTACTTGGACAAAGGCAACCAGATTAATTAAAAGATCAAAGATAGAGGAAATGGAGGAATGTACATTTTAAGGGATCTGAAAATGAACAATTGACATGGGAGACCTTTCTTTGAAAGAAGGAAAATCTTTGAGTCATAGGTGAGACTGGGTGGCAAAAGGATATCAGGCTCCCAAGAGTTAGAGCTGCCCAGGAGGCCAAAGTACCCCCAGAGATGCAGTGTGGGCTAGAATTGAGCAAAGCCAGGGACAGAGTGCCAGGAGAGCAGGGCTAGCTCCTGACAGAGGTACTTGGGCAGTCACTGAGGACTGCAGGAGGGAACAGTCAGTTTTATTTTCTGTGCTTCTGCCCAAGCCCTGAAAGGTGGCCTGTGGGCAAGACAAAGGGATGCAAAGCTGTACAATTTCAGGCTGCGATGTCTACTCAGAAATAAGGCTGCACCTCACCCCTTCATCCCCTAGGCAGAGAAGCAGACTCCAGCTCTCCCCATTTTGGGGCTGATTTGGCTCTCTGCTGTCTCTGCCCAAGGTCACAACACTGATGACATCAGCCTGAATCAGGGCTACCCCAACCTGTCAGCAACTCCTTGCAAGGTCTCTGCTGCATGTTTCTTCTGGGCAGTGGGCAGTGAGACCCCCAGAATGACACTGCCACCTTCACATTTTATAGATGTCATTTGTAACTGAGCTGGTTTACAGGAATTGTCATTAAAAACAAGAGAAGAGCATTTCTGGGGAACAGGGATACTTGTTATTATGGTCACTTGCTGATGATTTACTACTTCCTTTTTTCCTAGTAAAAACTGCAGGTCAAGATTATTATACCATCAGCATGAAGTACGTCAGTATGAAACCATAAATGTCTGCATTCAGAACAAATTACAGCATGTCAGTGGTGCTACATGGTCTGTTTCAATGTGACATTGCTTATGGTGTAACTCTGCTGAGGAAAAATGTCTCTTTGGGAATTAAAAATTATTAATAAGCTCCCAAACAGTCTCTTAATAAAACATACCTAATAATTGGCAGGCACTTTGATTTTCTTTCTTTTTCTTTGGGTTTTCCCTCTGTTTGTGGGGAGGGGGTGTGCTCCTCTCAGCTTTGAAGGCAGAGGACTTTCATAGGGAGATGTGTAAGACAGACAAATCATCACCTTCACTGATGTTTCTTCTTGTGTTATTTCTTAAGTTGTCTTGCACTGAGTTTTCTATTTCTCATTATTCTAGGTAAACCTGGTGAAGAGAATCTCTGATGAATGGATTCTACATCTGTTCTTATGTTTGTTACAACGTGTGTAGTATTATTAATAATAATTTTAATGTTTATTATGAGAGTGTTATTCTTACTGTCTTTGATGCTATATATTGCAAGCTCCAGAATTCGTGACTGAATTTTAAAGAGGTTGCAACCTTTCTATTGTCTTTGATAATTCATTAGCAAATATAAAAGCAGGAAAGGAGAATTTTTGTTATACTAATAACCTGGGGAGAAAAAATGAGAATGAGAGAGAACTAAAAATTACTAATTACATAAGTGGAACACAGCAAGGGAAAATTTAAGCTCACTTTTCTTTTAATAACTTCAAAATTTCTTCTGTTGTATATGTAGAAGTGATGTTTTAATATTTCCTAGCAAGGAAAAGAAAATCACTGTGTTTTGTGAGTCATGTAAGAGTGTGGCCCTGAATGAGCTGTTTGCAGAGTTGTTGGATGCATAGCTGCAGTGCCAGCCCCTGAGACATACGCAAAATGATCAGTCCTCAACCTACTTTTTCTAAACGATCTATTTCTCCCCTTCAAGGTGCAGGTTGCTACAGGTTTCTATTTTCATTTTTATCTTTGCTGGATGGGTGGGCTTTTTGGCATATGTTTACTCTTTTTTTTGAGGCCAGAGGTTGCTAATGCTTCACATATCAACCCAGACAAACTGCCAGGCTTCAAATTCCTCTAAATAAGTTCTCAATAATCTACCACTTCTAGTTCATCTTTCTGAGAGACAGTAAAATTCCTTCTATCATCTTAAAGTTTCTCTGCTGGGTTGGATGGAATTGGGAAGCTTCCCATTGGCCCTCCATGGGGCCGAATGAGAGAGCATGCAAAGGAGAGCCACGAGGATGGTGAAGGGCCTTGAGGGGAAGGTGTATGAGGAGTGTCTGAGATCACTTGGTCTGTTCAGCCTGGAGAAGACTGAGGGGAGACTTCACTGCAGTTACAACTTTCTTGTAAGGGGAAGAGGAGAGGCAGGCACTCATCTCTTTTCCTTGGTGACCAGTGACAGGATCTAAGGCAATGGCATGAAGCTGAGTCAGAGGAGCTTCAGGTTGGATATTAGAAAAAGTTTCTTCACCCAGAGGGTGTTTGGGCACAGGAGTGGGCCCCCAGAGTCTCCCAGTGTCACAATTGCTGCTTTATAGGAGTATTTCTCTTTCTGTTCTGCAGCTACATGACAGCTGTGCTTGAAATGACACATCCATGGGTGGTGACCTCTGGCCTTTGATCTGGAGCTGTAGCAGTCCGTCTGCCCAGCTGGTGCTCTCTCTGCTGTTCCTGTGGCATGTGCTTCACAATGCCTGCAAACATCCCTGCTTCTCCTGCTGGTGCTGGGCTGCTGTGCAGCTCCTGGGAATTTGCAGTGGAGTCATCCAGCTTTAAATGTGTTGATTTCGTTCTACTTGCCTTGCCTTTGCACTGAGCTATTTTTAGAGCCAAATATCCAGGTGAAGATTATGTATGCATAGATTTCTCTTTGAGGTTGAACTGCTTTATTCGGTTTATTCAGATGTGTTACAATTTGGCTCCTCTCTTGAAGGCAGTGTGTGGGATAGTACTTCACCTGCTTCTGTTTACACATGGTATTGCTAGCCAAAAGATTAAAATGCATTTGCATAGGCCAGGGCTTAGAATGTGAAGGAGTCACCTGCTGTGTTACAGCCTCCTGCCACTGAAAGTGAGCAGACCCTCTCTGTTTTTTTCCCAGACTGATGAATCCCCCTCTGCTCTGTTCCTCAGTTTGCACTGTGTGATGCCAGCATATCTCATGCCCTGGAGCAGGTACACTGATATACTACTTTGCTTTTCCCTGTCCTTTCTTGTGACATGCTGTTTATCTCAGGATGTCGTTCCATAATTCTACTGGGAAAGTGCTGAAGTCCCCTCAGACAAAATCCCGTCTTGAGGGGAGGCCTCATCTCTCAGCAGGTGGAAGGAGATACAGGATGTACATTTTGCCCCTTGCAATATGCATAATCATGCAGTATGAATTTTTGAGTACCCGAAGGAGCATTTAATTTTTTTCCACTTCCCCAGATTACCTTTAGCCTTCAGAAAGGCATGATAAGTTATTGACAGAGGCTCAAGTCTTTTTCTTCCGTTCCAAGGATTAATGGTGTGGTGATGCAGAAAGAACTTGCTGCTTGGTATTTCTACTGCCAGCAGTGAGCAAGAGGTTTCAGTCTCTGTATAAAGCCTTCTGTTTTGTCAGGACTGCTCTCGTGTGTGCTGAGCTATTGGCTCAGGCCTAAGGTTACCATGGCTGGTCTCTCTGGCATAGTGGTGCAGTACTGGTTAGTTCATGGATGAGCTTTTCATTAGTATTAATCATAAAGTAGTTTGCTAAGATTACTGGTTAGTTTAGTTCTTTCTTTATTTACTGTGTTGTGCCAGGTCTTGGACCATCCCCAGTGCTCACTGGCCTGTGCTGGTAGCCTTGTACACCCTCAGAATCTGCTAAGCTGTTTGAAGGAGACAGAGGTATAACTGATTGTTATTTGAGTCCTTTTGTCTCATTGGTCTGAGCCTTTCCTGGATAACTTGGCTGGAATCTTTCACATGTCCTCAGATACCTGATGTTTGATGGATGGACAGACCCACGCCTCTTGGTGTTCCAAGTCTCCAAATTTTGGTCTCCAAATATTTGTTAAGAATTGACTATAACTTAATAGCATGTTCCCAGATTTTCCGCCTCTAGATCCTAGCTGGTGTTTAAAACAGATTGAAGTCAGCACTACTTATGAAATTGCTATCAAATGTACTGAGAAGCCTCCTTGCCTTTCTCAGTATGATGGGACTTCTGCCCAGGAGGTGATAGCTTTGTCCTGGGATAAACAGTGTGTTCTATTTTCAACAGGTTCTAGAAAAAAAATTATTCCTATTAAATATGAATTTATATTCAGAACTTTGGTCCATGATTTTAGGCCTGTGAAGCCTTCCAGCAGAGGGTCTCCTCCCTGAAAATAGACTGTTGACTCTCTCAGTAGGAGTGATTGCATTACTGTCAGACCAGTCTTAATGACTCCTCTTTGGTTAACACAATCAAGTGTTCCAGGCTGCATAGAGAGAAAGCAGAACTTATTGCCTGAGCTCTAATCACCCAGCACCTTGAGGGCACCATCTTGCTGTCATCTGCCAAAATTGCTCTCAGCCCTTGGCTTACCCTGCACTTTTGCCATGCGATGTAGAGGGTGTCCCTCATGTCTACTTCTGCAGACTAAAGGCAGTCTGCTCTTTCATGGATATCCTAGGGGCCATATTTTTGTGTAGCAGTCACAGATTGCCTCCGTGACATATTAATAACACTTGGCCACCATTCTTCAGGCTAATTGGGCCACTTAGCTGTGCTGCAGGAGATTACATTTCAGTGACTCCCCCATCCAGCTAGAAAATTAATTGGTCATACTGGTCTAACAGCAAATTTGCAAATTTAACAGCTGAATTGCTAGCAGCTCGTTCTGGTGGTGCTGAATACCTCACTCATTGCTATATTCACACTGCAGCTTGCTCCCATCTGGAAATGATGAGGTAGGTACAGCTATGGTCTGGATTGGAAAGCAAGAGGTTGACAACTACATTAACACTATCTAGTGTTAATGAGGAAACACTGGGAGAAAATAATAAACTGTATTTTTCTTCTCCCTTGACAGGCAAATTCATTCCTCTTTTCTCATTTCAGTGTTCTCTCAGTTTAAGCCTAATCTCCTCATCCTGTGCCATTAACACACCTCATTTTGAGTTAGTCCCAGAGTGGCCTTCCTATCTGGAAGCATTTATGTATGTTTAGATTGTGCATTTGCAGTGCTGCCTTGTAAGCTGGAAACATCCACTTAAGTTTTGTCTCTGATTAAATGATTGCTTTATTTTTCCAAGGTTATCTATGGCATGGAACTTCCAAGTTTATAATGAAAGTATTTATTTCTTATCCTGAGTCTTTCCCTCTCTTTTGAGAGTTGGGTAAAACAATCCAGTGTCTATTTTTTGTCCCATTCTGTACAAGATCAAGAATTGTCCAGAACTTTTACTGTGTGTTCAAATGTTTCTGACACTGTATTCAGCAACTGTGTCCTCATTTGCTTTTTACCTTCTTTTGTGGGTGGGCAGGTTCCTTGGGGAGACATCAGCCACATCTTAAGGAGAGAAGGGAAATCACAACATAATGCTGAGCTGGCAGATGTGTCTGCCTGTGTTGGCCCAGGGATTTCCCAGGCTGATTCTCCAGTCACCTACCTCCAGTGCAGTTCTTTCTTCCACTCCGAGCTGGGTTTCCTTGAATTGCTTTTTGTTTTAGTGGAAGGAGGGCATATTGGTGATTGTGTGGGAAATACCATCAGCTTGAGCAAGGTGATGAAAAAAAGGTTCAGCTAAACTCACTACATTTTCTTTTGGTTTATTTAGTTTCTTTAGCCTTTTATTAGATGAAAAGCACACTTCCTACTCCAGGCTCCAAAGCAATTCCCAAACACTATTTAAGAACACTTTACTGTCTGCAACTTGCTGATGTTGAGTAAATGAGAAGCAAAACATGGCCTGAAGAAAATGCCAGTCACAAGAAAGGAGAGAGACACAGGAAAAGCAAAGGAAAAATACAGGAGAAAAAAAAAAATGTACAAAGCACATGAAAGATCCTTCACTATTCTTCTTAGCTTACCTTACTCCTGAATGCAAAATTAGCCTCAGCCTTCAAAGACACATCATGGAGTGATTTAACTCTGGTCAGTCTCAGCTTTTTTCCGAGCAATAAGGGGCTCTGTGGAGACCTTCAACAACTTCTCTACTACAAATACATAAGGAGATTGAGACTCCTAAGGATGAATTTCTGGAGGGTGGCTTGTCTCCATAATTCTTACTAACACTCTTACTCACAAGTGAGTACAGAGAATAGTTGCAGTTTAACCAACATTCTCTATAAAGATTAGTAGGTAAAAGGGGGAACATACCTGTTAATGGCAGAGGTGACAGCCTTGAAGCTGTTTGCACATCAAACTCCAGTTTTCTCCTTGCTCAGAAAATGGATTTTTCATTGCTTAAATTCTATGTGTTGAAAAACAGAGGCCTCTGGGACAGGGAAAACAAACTGGATTTTCTTTAGGGAGTGTGCAGTTGCCAGTAGGTGTGATCTGTTCCTGCAAGAAGGCAAAAAGGTATGGGGATGACTAATTTAGGAGTGGCATTGCTGCTCTGGTGTCTGGGGAATGAGATGGTCACTGTTTCCTACTCTATTTGCATTGTGTTCATACCTGCAACTCTGATGCCGTGCAAATAATGTTTTTATTTCCCCTAGAAGTCCTAATAGGTAATTACAAAGCACATAGATTTGCTAAACTTTGTAACAATGGCAAAGAAGCAATAATAATTGAGTGTCCTGCTGTTTTTAAAAAGGTGTTTTCTTTCATTAGCATCATGACAATGTGTGTTGAATGTAAAATAATTCTATATAACTTAGAATATCTTACAGTTATCACAACTAATCTTACATTTACCACAACCATCATGTAAATCTTACGTTTACATGATCTTATGAATTGGTATGATCAAGGAAAGATGCTTTCTTGGGTAGTCATTCAAGGTAAAATGAGTAATGCCCAGGCACAGCAGCACACAAGCCTCACCCTGTTTTTTTCTGTTGGTTTAAACATAGAGCTTTAAGGTCAAGCAGGTCTCTGAAACAAATTTAATTCATTGTATTAAAATCAACTCTGTCTACGTCAGACATTTTAATTGTGCATATACAGATACTTCTGCCTAGAGAGATAAAATATTAAACACATAATGAATAATGCAGCTCTCTCACAGTACTGTGATCTTTATGTGAATAAAGAAGCCATAAATTGCCTGGGCATTGAACTGGCACAACATTTGCCAGTTTAATTTGCCAGTGATTTCTGCAGTGACAGCTTATGCAGGGGAAAGTTGGATGATGTAATGTTAAAAATTGTGTGTTTTTTAGAGAAGAAATGGTATTTTCCCATCTCCCAGTGCAGGAAGAGAGCTGTGCACTTGTCTGTTCCCTGACAGCTAACACAGCTGTGTGGACAGCCAAGGTTTGATGTAGCTCTGCACCAGGGAAAGGAGAAGCCTCTCATGGAGACACCCATGAGAAATTACATCTTGAGCCATGGAAATGGACAATGCCTTAGGTAAAGAGCTTTTTAGTAGCGACCTTTGGTTTCTATGCTTTTTCTTTGGGGATGCATTTCACTTCTTTCTCTTGCCACACAATGCCACCCTGTCTAGCTGACTCTGCTGGCTTTTCTGTTGAGCTTCAGCTACCCTACCATTCCTTACTTGCCTTCCCTCCATCCTATCACTGGTACAACCTAACCTACTGGCTGCAGTCTGACCTCTGGAAAATGTTGCTTTTTACCTTCAATTCTTTTGCCTGTGGATGTATTTTTTTTTCTTTCAATTTTTAGGTAAAAATAGATGTTTCCAAAATTTTTCTGAAAAAATCTCAGCTGCTGAAGTTGCAGTTAAATGGAGGTTATGTCATTTAATTTTCAGGATTAAGGTGGAATTTTCATTCCCATTTGCCTTGCAGAGAACTGAGCCCTAGCTCAGAACATTTCTTCTTTAAAGAAAAAACTTTAAAAAGGGAGAATTTCACTTTTAAAATTAATCACCATGGCAACCTTTACAGTTAGTTTCCAAACATAGGAAGTTGCCTTTAAGAAGCATCCTCAGCTAAGAGAAAGGTGAGTTTTACATCTTCTAGCAATGTTCCTATAGAATATAAGGTTTTACAAGAATCAGTTAGAGAGACTGTTATATGCAAAAGGAAGTTAAATGATACTGGTGATTTTAATTTTTTTTATAAGGATCCTGCATGCAAACTAATCTCATCATATTGGTGACTTAAAATAGACTTCGAGAACTAGATAGAGCCTGGTGACAATACTTGTGATATCACTAGATTTCATCTGAGTAGATATTTAGTTAGCAATTTGCCAACATTTCTCTCACACTTGAAAAATTATTTTTCTTTTTTCTACTTCTGGACTGCCTTTTCATCCATATTCAGAATCTTAATGGAAAATATTTTTAAAATTGGAAAGGAAAGTGAGATAACAGAATGGTGCAGGAGAAAACAAGTTGTTTATGCATTAAGGAAGAAAATCCTTCACACATTGGAGTTCAGCAAAATGTAACTTTAACAGTCATCTCTTATTTCTCTCAGTACTCAGCTGGATTTTTTTATATCCTATTTTTGGCATGTATTAGATCCAAGGAATATGTAATTTCTTTTCCCACTGCAATTTCCCCAGTGAACATATTGTACATCAGATGAAATCTTGACATTTTCCCTGAAATGGTAACTCTGGTGTGCCATTTTGAAATAATCAAAATAAGAGCATTTTAGAATTATCTTAGCATTTCTATGTCCGAAGTAGTTGTGAGACTGGGAGAAGGAGCTTACAACCAGAAAACTTCAGTCTCAGGGCAGATTTCAGATTTTCAGTTAGGAAGCTGAGGGACTGGCCAAGAGAAAGCCACTTCAAATTGAATTTCTAAAATACTATGGAAAACAGCAACAAAAATAAACAAACAAAAAAGCCATCCAGTTGGTTCCACCAAGGCTGAATATAATGACCCAAAAGTGTACCAGGGTGTGTGGGAGTGTTCAGAAGAGGACTTTCTTTTCTCCTTGCATGCAGCCTGTGACTGTGAGGTGCTGAGCTGCCAACAGGAGGCTGACTGAGCATGGTGGGCCATGGTGGGCTTCGTCCATCAGCTCACCACCCAGGTTTATTTGTTTAGCTGTATGGCAACAGCTCACTTGTACTTCACTGGCCTTGTTCCCTGCTTGAAAAAAGCAAGCTGGTTCTGTGGTTAGGGCTAGCTGATGCTGTGAACACTCCAGTACTACTCCATGCACTGCATATCTGGAAGAAACAGATTCTAAAGCACCTCTGAGCAGGGGAAAGTTTTAGGAAGTCTTTTAAAAATTTATTACATTAATGTAGCAAGTCATTCAAAGGTGACAGCTTTAAGTTCAATACCTGAGTAGCTCAATTAAAAATAAGCGCAGTTAAAAATAAGCTCAATTACTGCATTACTCATGTTATGTAATATATTCAGAAAAGTTTAACTTCTAGAGCTAAGTTAGCAGCAAAGTTAACAACACTTACCTAAAATGCGTGCTCTTTTGAGATACTTCTGCCATCATCCAGTGGTATTTTTATTTCATGTGAAATGTGGGTAAGTAAAAGATTGCCTTTTGTGCTTTTGTAATGGAGGATAGGATCAGTGTGATCTGAAGAGTTTTTTCTTATGTGTACAGGGTCCTGTCAAGAACTTTATATTCAATTCCAGCTGAAGCTTGACAAGGTGTTAGGTCAGCAAGCAGTACATTTGCAAAATACCACTGAGGCATGGGATGGTGTCTGCAAGAAAGCTGATAGTGGCTCGTGCCAAGTGACTGCAAGCTGAACAAGAATCTTTCAAACAAGAAGTGGCTGCTGTGAATTACTGAGGCCAAGTTTCTGAAAAATTGGCTGACAGACTGACCGTGTGCAGGCTGGTAGATGTTCTCCTTCCCCAGCCCTTCTGAGAGATGGGATTATAGCTGGGTCACAGTCTTTCTCATACCATCCCTCAGCACATAGTAAAACCTAGTACACGGTCCTTTTTACTGAGGAACTCATGTTGTCCTGCATTTACAGACAATACCTGTTCATTTCTATTGAAAGGATGAACAGTGCTTCACAAATAACAATTACAGTTTTAGAATAAAAGAGATGAGATGAAATGAGCTGTGCCCTAGCATAATAAGAGAGGAAAAAAAGATTTTTCATACATTTATAGTAGCTTGCACTTGAAAAAATGAGAAAGGAAGCAGAGAGGGATTTATCATTTTTCATGAATTAAGAACATATATGGTCTTAGTATTCATGAACATGAATTTAGAGTCACTGAAAATTATTCAGAGATTGATTTGAAGTAATTCCTTTGGGATATTCCTTTAGATTGATGATAATATAGTTAACATTTTACATATACCACTAAATTCCAAGAAGGAAAAAACCAGTTACAGAACTGACAGGGGCACCAAATATCTCAAGCATATTTGTACAGCAATTTTTAGGACTTAAGAATGTTTATGAATTATCTTTGTATTTGGCCTCATGTTCTGGTTCTGATATATTTATCTATTAAATGGATTCTTAACTGGTAGACTTGAAAGAAAAATAAAGAAAGGCTCACTATTGTCAATGGTGAAACTGTTTTTATCTTGACTGATTTAGATTTACTTTTTAAAAGTCCCATAATCAAAAATTGCATTTTGAGAGGAATAAGTTTTCACAGTAACAAAGGCAGAAGCAAACCCTAAACCCAGCAGTTTTTGAAACATAGAATGTGTCACAATAATTTCCTTGCCATGGCTTGATCACTGAAGGTGTTATTGTCAGAAGTCAATAAATGAAGACCTTTTCCAGTTTTCAACCAGGAGAGATGCCACATAAGGAGAAAACATCATGAACATTATCCAGAATTAGAGAAAATGTTAACAGATTATATTCTTATCTAGTATTAATTTTCTCACACTTTAATCCACTTCAGTTCTAACTCATCTACATATTTGACTTCTGGATAGACAGTATGCTTTATTGATTGAGGCATTAAAATCATATATGGAAATTTATTCCCAGATTTCTCTTCATGTAATTGTAATTGTGACTGCTGTGATTCATCAAAAGCCTCTTGTTAGTTGGCTCATATTGCTTTGTAGATAAAGAAGAATATTTCTGGTTGGTGGCTAACTACTCATAGAAATGTAACAAGGATATTATTTCTAAACCCAGACTTTTCAGGATTTAGAATTATGTTCGTAAAGGATTAGAAGGAAGAGATGAGTCCAGTGGGACCTGTGGTTTTCAGTGCCATTTTGATTCTGTAGATCGGATATAATGTGAAGAGGTACTCCTGGCTCTTTCTTTCAGGGAGTGAATAAAACAGCTTTGTGGGGTTATGTCTAACCAGGCTTCTCCCCTGGGAAGGAATGAGACAAGTGGATTCTTTAGTTATTTTTATGTTGATGGGGCTTGGATGGAGTTTCTTTTTAACAAAAATGCATTTTGCATGTAGCAGGCTTGATGTTATATCTGTTTGGAATTTGTTTTTTGTTGTTTTTTTTTCACTGACCAGCTTCCCATCAGTTTCTTTAAGTTTAATTACCCTACTAGAAGATTATTCTCTTGGTTTCTCAATTGACTGCTGCCTGTGTATTTGACTTTTCTTTTTGTGGATGTTGTATCATCATAGGAGCAGAGTACACAACCACTTTTAATTGTTCAGATGCCGTGTATTGCAATTATAACATGCTAAAGTCTTCTCAGAATTGCTTCAGGATATTATAGGCAGTTTTGGTGATGAAATTTCAGTTTAGGATTTCTTCATTAATATTGTGTTTTGCACGTGTTTTGATGAAGCTACTCAGCCTCTGCCTGAACTGTCTGTTGGTTTGGATCCTCAAAACTACTGTGACATTCAGAACAAATCCAGCACCATTGTCAGACTGTAATTTTCTTAAAAATATGATTTTCAGTATACTTGCAGTACTTGCAAGTGTAACTTGCAAGTGTAACTTGCAAGATATTTATATGCAGTGAGATTTTTTTAAATATTCTTTTTTACTTTCCCTTGGTGCTTTTTAAAATGAATGAACAGTCATGGAACATTCAGTGTCAGGGGTATGAGTGAAGAAAGGAAAAGTTTTATGAAAGAATATTCATGAATGCCTTTTCACTGAGAAGATGCCAATCACAGGAGCTAAATTTAGACACAGGTTTCTTTTATCATAGGTTCTTTTTATAATCAAGCTGACTTTGGTGGATTCAGAAAATTTGTGTCTCTTCTGGGCCTCCTCTTAAAAGTAGGAACATAAAATAATTATCCAGTGTTTCATGCAGTGCATAAAACATACCTGAAAGTCTATCTTGCATTCTTTGCATGTTTTTCTGAATCGCTAACATATCAGAAAATTATTTATGAAAGAGCAGAAGGCCTTGGCCTTGCCAAGTAAAGCAGTTAGAGCATGGACTGTCTAACAAATTTGTTAGAGATCTTACATCCTACAATGCAGCTACTGCTTTTTATAGTCTTCTACCATTTCTTCTCATTCTGCTATAAAGAGCTCAAGAAATTCAAATGGTATTTATGAGTAGAGACCTTTTTTATATCGCTGTGGAATCTGCCAAATTCAGACAAGCATTATGTGGTTACTGTTGTCTTTCAGAGTTTATTAATCTTCCATCAGAAATAGAATCTAGCTCAGAAGAATAAGCAAGATCTGTGCTTTGTTCTATCCAGATAAGCCTAAGCTGAGAGCAATCAGCTGGATGCCTATGAGAAACATATGTGCAAACATGGCAGGTTTACATATTCTTTTCAATGGTATTCTGTAATTGTTAATGGTCTGAAGTATTGGCAGAAAGATGAGGTGGCAGATAAACACAGATTTTCACTGGCATCTGCTTCACACTGCATCTGCCACCTCTTCTGAGGATCACCTTCACTTTATGACCATTTGGAAAGCTTGGCACCATAGGCTTTATTACAACCAAAATCATTACTTGCCAAGAAAGAGTGTGAAAACTAATGATGCACGAAAGAAAGGCAAGTAGTAAAATGCCTCATCATGTCTGGGAAAACTGGTCCTTGTTTGACATGTCTGCCATGGAAGAGCCTGATCCAGACACAGGTGCTACAGCAAGCAGGGCTGTGGAGCCTGGTGCGTCTTCCTTGCAGAGCAATGCCCATCCAGGCTCTGATGGAACCAGAGCACATCCAGCCCGTACGAGAGCCTTCCCCAGGAGGGGTGGGGGCTTCTGGGCCTCCTCCCAGTGGGGATCCAGCACCAAATCCTGGACACACGAGATGCTAAAGCCTGGGACATGCCCACAGTAGACAGTTGTTTCAGAGGGCAAAAACCCTCCCAGCACACATGACCTGTTTACTCAGATGTGCGCTTGTCCAGATGCATGTTTACTTCAAAAACATTTTAGTAAACTTTGTACTTTGTTGCAACATCATCTATAAGATACTTTTATTATCTGGGGGAAGGAGAAGTAGACACTGGCTATTTTGATGGTAATATATCACCAAAGTAGAAGTCAATTGATGGTTGATAAAGCTGACTGTGAGCATGCAGAATTTGGACACTAAGCCTGCAGAAGGCCCCATAGCTGGGGCTGTAGCACAGGCTGGTGAAGGCAGGAGAGTGCATTTGGTCTCCTGTTTGTGACTTCCCCAGAGAGCAGGACCAGGGCCTGGCAGTGGAACAGCAAGAGGGCACTGATGCCACATCAGTCCCCTGGGATGGGATGCAAAAAGAGAAAGTTAAATTGAGCCTAGCTGCTTTGCTGAAAATCCTTACTATCTGTGCCATGGAGCAGACACATGCAGATGTATCCTGAGATATCTTCTTTTCCCATCTGTGAAGTCTCCTGAGGTTTTTTCCCTGTTTCACGGATATGTCTCGGATTCTGCATTATGGAGAATATCCGATTAAATCAGATAAAATGAGACTTGTGGTATTTGCAGTGTAGCAGTTGACATTCAGGCAGCAAATTAAAACGAGGGGGAAAAAGAGAATTCACTACTTTTAAATCTACCTACACTTAGAATACATGTGCATGGTTAGTGCTGCTTTTCATTCCTTGGCTGGTAAAAAGCATCTGGGACTTGTTTTGTGCTTTGTTTCACAGAGCACTGTGGTTTGCCCCAGTTGCTGCTGTGTGTGCAGTTACCTCTAGGTAAAAAGCTCAAAACCAGTGCAAAGAGGTTCAATGAGAATGCTCTTGATTTCAAAGATCAGAATAATAGCTCCTTGCTAAGAAAGAAAATTATTTTAAATGCAGTGTTTACAACAGGTGAAAGTAAGTTTTAAATCACCACAGTGTTGAGTCTATTTTCAGCTAGTAAATGCTGTGCATATATAATACAATGAGTAAGACAAGATTTACTGCATCGTTTCCAAATCAGTAAGAGGCACTTAAGGAGGCAGATTCAATATTCAGTTTGGTTTTTTTTTTAGGAAAAACTGCCTCAAAGAAAGAAGTGTTGACGTGATGTTATTTGTTGTGACAGAAACTATGAATATATTGTTTTTTGTATGATCCTGCATTCATTCTAATGCAAGTCTATTCCACTTCATTACAGAAACAGTGGGTCAAAATCCAGAATATTCTATCCACAGAAATTCTAATATTCTTGCTTTGTGTTCCCTCCTTTGAACTTATTTTGGGCACATTTCTACATAATGTTTAAAATATTTCTATCAGAATTTGCTTCTGGACAGTTGAAATATTTCGTCTTGTTTGGACTTCTAGTATTCATTGCATTTTGCTAATTATTTCCATTTGTTTTCCTCTCTGGTTTGAGTATTTATGGTTTTAATTATTTCTTGCTATTTGTATATTAAAGTAACATTAATTGATGATTGGCAATACAGATGGTGTTTCAGTAATTGAAATGATAATTGTTTCTTTGGCTTGCTCAGAGGTAACTGGTATTCTACTTGGAAATTTGTATTCTACTCAACTTGCTAGATTACATTTTCCAAAGCATCAAGTTATTACACACACATACAAGAAAAGTAATACATTCCAGTCCAGATAAGTTCAGAATCATTTTCTAAACAAAAATTTTTACAGCAATTTTTGACTTCAGGGGTTTTCTTTCCTGAAAAAATGACAATTTTTATAGAAAAATTATTTACTGAAAATGTTTTAACAGCCTCAGGTTTTAATTTCTGTTTTGTTTATCAGATTTCAAGACACAGTATTTTTCTTTACTGCAATTTTCATACTGGGGCAAGCAAAAGAATTGTTTAAATGCTTTTTTTTTTTTCTAAGTTACTCTTCAGCATGCATGTGGTTCTAACAGTAGTGGAAGTCCATAGGAACAATAAAGTAAATCAAAATAGATATTAAACAAACAAAGAGAGAGCAATAAAAAACACAACAATAAAAATGCAGGCAATCTCAGAAAGAGCTCAGTCAGCTGGGCTGGTGACAAATGACACTGGTTTCAGGTTGCTGGCTGAACTGAAGTGAGGTTTACTTTGCACACAATTGTCGGGCATTTATTCCAGTAGCCTGGTAAATATAACATATATGCACTCTACAGTGTGTTTGTCTTTTCTGCAGAGGAACTAAAGAATTAATTTTCAGACAGAAATAGAAGTACAAGACTTTAAAATTAATCAAATTAGGCATTTCAGGGGGTAAAAATTTCCATTTAATCTCCCGGGCTTATGCAACTCGCGTAGGCATTGTATTCAGCACCATGGCCCTGCAACAGTCACCCTTAGCTCAACAGCAGCCCCAAAGGGCTTTGTATTCCCTTACCTAAGCTTTTCATACCAAAGGAAGACAGGTGGTTTTTCAGAGTGTCATGTAGACCATTAAAGTAGGATGATTATGACTGTCTCCAAGATATTTTAATGACTCCAGATTATCTTGCCTCTCAGTGAGCACTATGGGTTTTTTTTCAGTGATGCTAAATACACCGTTGAATGTTAGCTAGTTGTAATTCAATAAATCACCTTTGGGGCTGTAAAAACAACCCTTTGATGGCAGGCCTAAGGTGGGCATGATCTTTTTATTCATTAGGAGTTCAACAGACTTAAGTTAACACTGCCTTTGGATGCAGTTTTACCACATGTAATGTAGCCACTTTTGTAGGGAAGAACAAGCTATTCTAATCTAAAGCAGATAAGCAAGTGTAAAGCTCTGTTCCCCTGGTATCTGTGGCTTTTTAGCTGTTGCTTTCTAAATCAGTACAGATAAAACTGGATAAAACCCAGTGCATCCACAAGCTTCTTCTTCCTGAGTCCTGGTTTTAGTTCAGATGTGCCTTTGATCCCACTTCAAAATGCAGATCCTAACATCACTGGTGACTTGCAGGCTTGGGATGATGCCACTCTCCTCCCTTTAGAGGCAGGTAATGAAAAAAAAGGTAATGCACTGGCAAGCAATGCAACTTTGTGGAGATTTGTTTCACTGATAGAAAAATCTGTACAGCAATGCTCGCAGAGAAGTAACAAAGATGAGACCTAGAAAGCAATTGGTGTGGGAAAGGATGCAACACAAATGAGGAAATTAATACAGCATTGTTTCACGTAGCCTTTGCTTGACATAGGGACCTCAAGCAAATAGTTACAGAAGAGAGTCCTGAGTCACTGAAATATTGCCCAAAGAGCTGACAAATGTGACAGGGAGGGAGAATCCATCTACAAGTGTCTTGGGGCAAATGAAATTGCAAGAGAAAGAATAAAAGGAGAAACTTCATTGTGTCAACTGTGTAAATCCTCAGCGAAAGCGCAGCCTGATCATCATGGGCATTTCTGATGCTGCTTTTTGAACCTTTCTTAGTGTGCATTTCAGGTCTTTATCCTTTGAAAAAGGCAAGGAACAGAGGAGTCACTGGGGATGATTTGAGATACACAACAGCTTATTAGTAAGGAGCAACAGTTTAAACTCAGTCTCCTAAGCTCAGGAATAGAGACAATAGATCAGGGGGTATGATAGAGCTCTGTAGTACCATGAGTGGGTGGAGAGGGAAAGGGAAGAGGTCATTCATTATCTCTTTCAATACAATACTTTCATTTATAACATGTTTCAGACAAAAAAAAAAAAAAAAGAGCTATTCCTCCAACTGTATGTCTAAGCTCTGTGGTTGCTTTCAGTGGAAAATTATATATGCTAAAAATGGATGTAAATTCAGTAGGCAACAGGAAAAAATTTTTGGTAGAAAATAAGAAAAAAAATGTTTAGGGAATATCATCTGAAACTACTACAGGATTTGGAAATCCTGTAATGTCTCCAATATTTGGGAGGAAGCAGAGTGAGAGGAGTGATCAATCAAAATCTCAGAAAACTGAATACATGTAGCTTGTCAAAATGCACAGTATTAGTCTTTCTCTCCAGCCAGTGCAGTTCCTGGAAAATTCTGTAAGCAGCAGCTTTTCTGTTTGCTTATCTGAAGGCTTGCAGTTGTTGCAGTTGTGAGGTGTTTTTTACACCTGATGTAGTCAGAAGTATTTCAACATTTCCAAAGCTACACTTGAAGCATAATCTGATCTTAGATATGATTTCATAATCAGGTGTTATCAGAGGCAAGGGACTTGATGCTGCATTAAAGAGATGATATTTAAACTTCTGAAAAATTATTTAATCTAGTATGGAAACCCTAATGATGTTGTAACATTTTTCACCAAGTTAAGGATGCTTTCTGAATGTATTTGTTATGTAAGTAATGCATAGGGTGAGGAAAAAAAAAGGGAACTGCTTTTAGAATAGCCTAAAGCATGTCCTTCAAGCACATGTACAGAGGACAGCAGGAGAATTTTTCTCTCGCTCCTTCATTTCCACCTAGAATTCAGGCAAGCAAAAGAGTCCATCATGGTATCAAGCAGAGCTTTCTCTCTGCTGAGTCTCAAATTAAGCTGGGTTTTGCATGAGAAACCTTTTACATTGCTTCCCTTTCTGAGATCCCCTTTATCAAGGCTATCTTAAAAATGTGGAAAAGCTGAAGCTGTCTGCAGAGCATCATTGACTTTAATGGGGAATGTGGCAATTTGCACAAGGTGAGGAAAAAGTACTTAGCTTATTAAGGTGGACAAATTAGCTCACTTTCTCCTTTCCCCTTTCCTATGTGTAAAAGTTGAAAGGAACTAGATATCAAATTTTCCCACTTATATAGTGCACCTTAAAGACTCATTTTCTGCTCTCTGCTCATGCTTCCCAAGTGCTTCCTTATGACCTTGCTTATCTGTGCCTTGATGACCGCAGACTTTCCAGAACTGCTTTACTTTTTGTGGCCATATGTGATGTAGCAGCTGAGATTTTCTTCTTCACTTCTTCCTCCGTGTTCCCCTATACTTGGACTACTGTGAAAAGGGTCTTGGGAAAAGGGCCTTCCAAAATCTGCTCCTAAGGCCTCCATATGGGTCTGAAACAAAATAAAAGACACACACAGAAAAGAGAAATAGATGGAATGACTGGTCTCCAGCAGGAGCACTGACACTAATGATACAAAACTGAAAGAACTTCCTGCACCTGCCAGAACCACTTTGCTATCCCAGGGAAGATCTGCAAAGCAGGTCAGGACACTTGAAGCTAATCAAGCACTGTTAGCTAATGGATTGTTTGTACAACTTTGTTACTCTGCACTGTATTATTATTGCCTAGTCATGTTCATATAATCTCTGTCTGGAGACAAACATTTCAGAAAGGAACCTATAAATAAATGCCTGTAACCCAAAGTGGTACAAGATGGAAGAAAACTGGGGCTGACACAAGCCTGACAGTCACTATGGGGATGCCTTCCCAGGTGCAGAGTATAATTTGGACATATGGCATTTCTGATTCAAATTTGGGTACAGGAGTCTTCTCCATTGGCACCAGAGCCATGACACTGTGCTCAGTCAAATAGCAGAGGGGTATGGTGCACCACCAAAGCAGATGTCTATCACAAGCATTGGCAGAGTGATTTCTGAAGGAGTGTAGTGCGTTGTTCATCTTTGTAGCACCTGATGAGCCAAAAAAACCAAATATCCGTCACACAAAACTTTGCATGCAGCACACTGTAGTGTTTTGAACTTTAAATAATTTCTCCTTAAGGTTTCTTCTTAAGGTTAGATTTTAGTGCTTCACAACTTGGAAGTACTTCATAATTTCCTTTTAATGTTCTCATGCAGGTTTTATCTGGAGCATTTTAAATCCTTAAGTGTCATGAGCATATTACCACTTTTTAAGAGACAAAGTATGCTCAATGTGGAAGGATTGATGCTTTGAAAAAATTTATAATAAAAAGACTTATCTGGGAGCAATAAAAGTTAACCAGTAGGAGGATAGAGGCTGCTCTTCTCTGCTGGGAAACCACAGAGCTGAGATGTATTGGCAGGAAGGTAGTGAAGGTTTTGTCTTACATGAACCTGCAAGCTCAGAGTCATGAGAGAACAAAAGGTCGGTAAGAAGAGCGGCTCCTCATGGAGACAAAAAAGCGTGTATGAGGAAAAAAAACCCTGAAATACAGGTAAGGAAGATAAAGGCATGTGAAGATTTGAAAAGACAAAGAAGGAGTTTTGCTGCATGCAGGAAAGGAAAAGAGCTGAGTGATATGTATAATACTTAAAGGCTCAAATCTCATCCAGCTTCAAAACACTAAACCTCATCTTCCTGCTCTTATTGCAGCCAGCCAGGTGCAGGTGGCTGAGCCCACTCCTTCAAACTGAAAAGTCAGCTGTGGATGCTGGACTGTCTTTCACTTGTTTTTGCACTGAAACCCTGTCTCAAAGTGTTGCTTGTGAGCCATTAGATTTAAGCCAGAGGGATAGGCAAGAGAAACTCCTGATTTTTTTTTAACATCTATGCTACCTGTCGGAGCATGCCAATGCACCTGTACCCAGATACTGAGTACGAGTGCCAAACTCACTTAAAAGTAACCATCCTACAGGGACAGGTACAACCAGAGGCCATACAGACAGGCATGCAATGGCAGTGGGATTTTGGTGCCAGCAGCTATGTGGCTAAGCTAAAGGCAGGAGAAAAACTCCACCAAATACAGTTAGTTAAGAACCAGACTGCACTGTGCTGCTGGAGAACTTATCTTTCTTTCTGTATGTCTTGTATGGGCATTGTCACGCTGCAAAAAAAGTAATTGATGTCAACTTTAACATCTACTCTTCAGAGACCTCTTTGCTGTTTTCTCACATCTCTGATCACTAACCCTGGGATTCATCAGCAGCGTGGGTTATTTGCAGGAAGAATATGGAGAGATTACTCTGGAGTCTGCTTTGTGCCAATAGTTCATCAGGTTTTCATCTGCCGTAAGCTAAATGCACTGTTCCCAGTAACTTTTCGACTTCTGATTCCCCCTCACTTTGTCTTGCTTTTCTGCACATTATCTGGGGATGTATTTTCAACTGACAGTATCTCTTTTAGAAGAACTTTCGCCCACATGAAAAGAAGGTAATGCTGCAGCTTGCTGCAGTATTGCTGGCTTACATTTTTTGACTTGCAGTTTAACAAAAGAAACGCACACTGAAAAGTAAGACCTGCTCTTTCTCTGGAGAAACCTGAAATTATAATTAAATAAGGATGCTGGAATCTTTGTTCTGTACCTGGTTCTCAGGAAAATAATGGCAATTAATTCTCCTAATCAAAAGAGTATCTTCCATGAAAAAAATAACTACATTACCAATGAGATTAGAGTGAAGAACTTCCAAATATACCATATATATTTGTGACACACTTTGTGTGGTTGGTTTTGAGCCCTTTTAAATTCTAAATATGTCTAAAGAAAATTGTAAATGTAAAATTTTCAGAGATGCTGGAACATTCTTCCTCATGTTGTTTGGATGTATGATTTGTCATCTTTCTGTAGTGGAAGAAGCAAAAGGTTACATATAACCAATAGCAAGTTTTGATGGAACCTAATTTTGGATGTGATCAATCTGCAAATTTTGCAGCTCTTAGGAATAGCAATCTGGCAGCAGCATCCTTTATTTTGATGTCTGAAAAAAACTGTGCTGCAGAAATAGTTTAGAAGGCTCAGTCACAGCTGCACACGAGTTCATAGACTGTTTTCAGAATGTGAAGAAGCAACTTAACTTGAACCTCAGAGTAATGGAGCAGTCAGTTTATGTTTGGAACCAGTTCCTGAAATAGATCCCTATTTTCGTGACCAAATAAAAGCACAGCCTTACTGAGATCCAGCTAAAAAGTGTGTGCTGATGACAAGCTCAAGTTTAGTACTGAGGGCTGGCTGACTCCGCTATAAGCTTCAGAGGGATGGTTCTGATGCTTAAAGAAAATGATTGAGGTTCATTTTTTAATACAGTAGGTAAAATGGCTCAGTATTTTGAGCATCACAATGATCTAATGACTGCAAAAGAAGAAAAGAACTCATTTTACAGTTGGGACTTAGCTGCTCACTGTTTGAAGCCCCCTATAGTTCACGTGGTCAAAGAAATGTTGTCCAGGCAAGCTCATCCATTCTGTTCAGATGGATTGATGTGCTGACTTTCTCAAGAGTGAAGTGACTGGGATTTGCTCTGTATCTGAAGGATGTGATTTCAACAGTCTTTAGAAGCTGGCATTAGTCCTGAAACCAGGAATGAGGTGAGCAGTTGCTGCAGGAAACTCCTCATGCCTTCACATTTCCTGCAGATCAGCGGTGTCAAGAAGCCAAGTCAAGTATTGAGTGTGCAGCTTCGATTCTGAAAGCACAAAGCCATCATAAAAGAGAGCAGTTTGCTCTCCTGTGTGCAAACCCACTGTTTTCACAAATTGCCCACAGAAGTGGTAGCTCTTTTCCCCTTGGTAGTATATTATGGATAAAAGTGCATTCATATTTCAGAGATTCTAAACCTCTGCCTTGACCTGGAGGTTCAGATAGATTGACTTCCAGGGGAGCTGGAAGAGCAGAGTCATTAATGCATTTTTGGACATTTCAGCTCACAAAACTGAGCCATCTAATCAATAATATCTAACGATTTTGAGTGACTGCTATTTACAATGTGCTTACATTATCCACATTTTCAGTTTTTATGGTCTGGTTTTCCATCTGCTTCTCAGTTTTCTAATTTATATATGGTTAAGGTGTTTCATTTGGTTTCTTTTTAAACAAAGATAGTTTGCTGACAGAGGCAATAAGAGTCACAATTAAATTAAGCGTAAAACAGTCACATAGAATTATCATTCAGCTTTCTTGCCCAAAAGAGATTGTCTGAAGGTTTTCAACCAGAGTATGCTGAAAGCAATTCAGGTGAAGTTGGAGCAATTGCATCAATGTGAACAGAATCAGCAATTTATTGTGAGATAGCATTTCTTTCTAAGGCTGTGCATTAGCCACATAGGAAATTTCAACTTTGCTTTTCTCTTTGGAAAAGTAAAGCCTGTTTTTTAATCCCAATTTCAGTATAAAAAATGATTATGTGACAAATTTGAGAATTTTGGTTTGAGAGACAATTTCCAGTACTGAAGGTAAGGTTTCTCAGGACTGGAGAAAGTGGAATTTTTTCCCAAGCTTTAGGTCTCATTCTTGTCATTTGTAGCCTCACTGCTTTCTTCAAAACAGACTTTTATTTTTTCCTTTAAAACTAGTTAATACCTCAGTGGTACCATAAGAGACTTCCTGGTACTGATAAAGGTTCAGAACAAAAGAAATAATTTCTGACAAGCTCTAATCCATCAATCAGAAAACTGTCATTTAATAAACTCTATGGTAGTTACCTCATTAATATTGTCTTTGTGAGCTGTGGGGATATTTTGAAAGAATAGAAGATGTTTCCTCCTTCAGATCAGTAAAGTGGTAAACCATGACTGTGTATTATGTTAAACATGTATTAGTGTGGCTGATGCCTGCAGCATGGGAGCAGAGATGTTCACATTTTTAATTTTCATTTTAAAAATTATTCTTTTAGAGTTCCTTTTTCCTTTTCTTATGTTTTTTCCCCTTTAAGAAAGCTGTTGCAGCTCCATTTAAATACATGGCACATTTTATTTGTTATTCCATGTTGATCTCTTATATCTAACAGTGCTAATTCTTATTCCTGTCAGGTATAAATTTATCTATTCATGGGGCTGAAAAGAGTGTGCAAGTCTGTCAGAGGAGAAGTGCAGCAAGCTACCCAGTGTCACAGTTCCCACCTGTGGATGGGCATCCTTCGATCCCACAAGCCAGAGGGTCAATAAAAATGGAAGCCTCATCTTCTGGATCTACGATTTCATCAGTCACTGGTGGAAAAGCAAAAACCCATCAGCCAGGTAACAGATTTCATACCTTTTCCAGTCCCATTCCATATGTGATGTGCCATGACGTGGCAGTGCTCGTGTTAACAGCATGAGATCATGCTTGTGTGGAGGTCAATCTATTGACTGTCAGAATCACCCATTGATGTTTTCTTCACATTTGGTATATTTTTCTCAATCATAGATTATAGGGAGTAATAGCAGTTGGGACAGCTGAAAGTGGGAAATAAAAATGGAAGTTTAATCATAAAAACCTCTACAGTGTGTAGGGGGATCCAAAATGAGAGATTTGGGCTATTGCTTCCCTTATTTGTATTTAACTTTGATAAGCCTTAAGCTAATTACAGTGCTACAGGCATCCATCATGGAATTCAATGATTGACACTAACATTGGTTTTGAACAAATACATAATCCAGGGTGTAGATCAAGTTCTTTCCTGCTATAGCACTAAGAAAACCTGTGGATCTGCATGGGATCTTCCAACACAGGTTAACTGGTTAACAATATTAAACTTTTCTAAAGAAAGTCAAAATCTCCTGGGAACTATCAAATTCTAATTGGCATCATGAGTTCATTACTTGTTATGATAATTGCCAGAGCTATTTTAGAAATATCTCTTGTTATAGCAGGGGAGTACATTTGTAACTGGCCATGCCCAGTCATTCTTCATTGTGAACATTAAACACCAAATTTCTTTCCTGAGCAGAGCAAATTAAAGCTGCCCATGACGTCAGTTTCATAGCATCTTTATTGGAAGGTCTCAATAATCTTCCAGTGTTGCTGCCCAGAAAAGAGCATGATATATGCTGTATGCAGCTACTTGGGTGCTGGGAGGCAGAGTTTAATTGCGTGAGACAGACAACTCTGCCTCCAAACATTTAGTGCACCCCCTTACCTTGCAGATGGAGTAAATGGCTTAATTTTTTAGAAGTTTAAACTTTAGATTATCTGTTGTGAGTTGCTATACAGGTCTACTGCCATGAGTTTCATACACTCATAGTATTTAGTCACCATAATCTTTGTCAACACAGATTAAAGAATTTACAGTGACTCATAACCATATGCTTTGTTTATTTTAGTTCTTCTGTTCAATTGTTTGTCCTGTTCTTTCAGCTTCTGTCTTTTTCTTTGAAGTACAAAAATTACTACTACAGAAATGTTGCTAAAGATACATAATGATGACTGCAGCATGTTAAGAGATTGGCAAAAATTCCTGCATCACAGGTTTTTTAAAAAGTATCTTGAACATGAACAATGACAGCATTCCTCTTGAGATGCTACATATTCTACAGCTATCTGTTGATAGGCATGACCTGTGCTTTAGAATTAAAATATGTGCAAGCAGCATTTGCTGGCTTCTGACTGAGAAAAAGTTCCCTTTTTAGGTAGACATCAGAGGTTTCCTAAAATGGAGCTCTTAAGTGACCATTTGGATAATGATTATCTTTCAGTATATGAGATTAGTTTTATCACACTCTTTGGACAATAACAGCATCTATGACCTACAGAGAACATTTTTGGTACAACAGGAGTCTTCTCTTGACTAACTTACAACTCCATTTGTTTTCATCTGGAATTAAGTATCATTTCTATGATTTGTGTCTGCCTTTTTAATTCTATTTGAGACCACTGAATTTGTATTTGTGTCCAGGTTAAACTGCAGCTATTTGATCTGTATGCAAGTAGGCCTAAGAAAGATGATGGTCAGCAGCAACAGCAATGAATAGTGCTCCTAAGAGGAATTTTTAATTCAAACCAAAAGTCATATGTTCTTTCCTTAGATTCTGTCATAAATTATCAGCTATAGCTTCATAATTTGCTTAAGACACTAGTTGTTTAGTGGCAGTACCTTTTCTAAGATATCATAAGTAGCATGATATTTTAGAAAGAAAATTTTCTTACGTATATTAATTACTCAGGTACCAGATCTTACACCATTCTTTTCTAAGCTATCATTCTCCTACTATATGCAATAAGTTTGTAAGTTTTTGTTCCATCTAATTTTAAATAGTTCATACAATTTGGGGTTTTCCTTCTATTGGTCTGTTGTTATCACAGCCAAGTAGCTTTCACTGTTGGAGTAGTGTATGTTATACTCACTCTGAAATTTCCTTTGTCCAGTTAGCAAACACTCCAAACATGAAGGCATTCTAACATAATATAAGGTGTTTTTAGGACATAAGATGACATCTTAATTCTTATCAGTAAGAGAGACTAGGACCATGGAAAGAAAAGATCCTTGATAAACTCAGGTGGAGAGTATTTTTCTCCTTTGATAGCACACTACTTCTGTTTTCTTCACAGCACCTTTTTTCCCTTCACACTGTTTCTTCTTTCAAGAATGACACCTTTTATTATCCACCATGAATTCTATTTATTTGACAGCAGTTTTCTTTGACTAAGGACAAGAAATTACAGATACTGTTCATTGTTCCACCATTCCTTTCCAGTTACTTCCCTGCCAGTTTTATTTGTAACTAGTAATGAGCCTGAGGCTCATGACTTCTATTGTTAATCTGAGTGTTAGAGTGGGTTGTCTGTACTGCACCTTATTTAAAAATAAATAAAATTTTTAAATTGTTTTGTGCAAGCTTGAAAAGAGGTACTGCTCAGCCAAAAGCACAACCACAACTTCTAAGCTTGGATTTTAAACAGATATAGATGTATCAAGTAACTGAAACAAAACATATAAGAAAATAAAGAAATAAGTGGGAGAAAAAGGCTTTTAATGGGGAAGGGAAGAGTCCTGACACGTTTGCAGGCACATCCATATGTGGGAACCTTCTCTTAGAAAGAAGGAAAGGTGAGTATAGCAAACAGATTATAAATTTATATGCAATGTTTCCAGTTTTGAGAAACCTCCAGTTATCATCTTCCATCTGTGTGAGCAGCTGTGCTGTGTTGTGGCTGGTGGGGTACAAGGCTACTGAAGTGGAGAGTTCAAAGCCTTTGGGGTGGCTGTTGGCTGCAGTGAATTGGCACAACACTCCTGAAGACGGTGTGGAAGAGATGTGTCTGTGTTGCACACAGAAGGCTCATTTTGGAAGCAATGGTATACTCATTTAGCCTCTCTGTAAGAGCAACAAAGTATGGAACAAGCCGAAGGGGGTTAAATTGTCATCCCAGTCCATTCCCTCAGGGTCAGGGTTAGGCAAATCTGGGGACAAAAGAACCCCTTGTCTCACTTCTGATGACATTGCTCCTTTGCTGGGCAACATTGCAGTACTTTGGTTTCTGGGCTTCTGGCTGCTCTTTCCATTGTTAATCTATTCCAAATAAGGACAAGGTTACATTGCTTCTTTCTCTTGGTGACAAATTCCTTTATTTTCAGATTCTGCAGAACTTATCAAACCTCATTTTTCTAGGAGTCACTAAATTTTCTGGCTGTGGAAAAATGTCTTATTTAATATGTCTAAGCAGCAGTAAAGTAAATTCATTGTGTGAAATTCTGGAATCTTCTTAGTTATTCTATACTAGCAACATTTCCTAACACTTGTTACCATTTCATAATTACAGGAATTCAGAGGTTCTCTGGCAAGATTTTCACTCTTGTGCTTCTGGTAAAACCTCAATGCATTTTAAGGTTTATATATATTAGTGTATGTATAACAATGTAGATTGTAATTTATATCATTTATATCAATACTGCAGGAAATCTACAGAACCAGAAGGAAGGGTTGTCTTTGAAATAATTTATTTCTAAAATTTAGTTAACATATAAAGATTCTTCACTCCAAGAAACACATAAAAATATTTTAGAAAATTCCTCTTTCAAGAATTTATTGCTCATAAAGATGCCTTTCAAAGCCAAAGAACTGTACATTCTGGAAAGGACATTCCTTGCTACCTGAAATAGGCATATCCATGATATCTGAAAGAACTTTATGTGCTGAAAGGACTGATTTCTGGCATTATGGTGAAAGTCTGCTGGGGTCCTTGGAGAAACTTTTCTTGCACTTTCTTGCCTTTTGTGACAAGTATTGTTTGGTAGACTACAAGTTAAAAAAATACGTTTGCCTTGGACAGATTTTTCTTTATGGTTAGGTCCTCTTTTCTTTTTAACTGCTTATCAAACTGTAGCGTTTTTATTGATGACTGTGTTTACTGATCTTGTAAATAAGAAAGAAGAACTAGGGAGCTTGGCTAACATTAAACCTGACTTGGGGAGGCAAATAAAAAGTCATGGTTCTTGAAATTGGCAATCAAAATTAAAGGAAAAAAGGACACGTGTTTAATAAGCTTAGTCACAAATTAATGAACTTCAAATTATCAAGGAATCTAGGACTGAAGCCTTCAACAATGATAATTTACTGTGCAAAATATATTCTTTCCTCATCACAAAATACTCATGTGCTTATCAGCATTCACATTTGGTTGTAAATGGTCTTTAGAAGATCTGTGTTAGTTAGATGTGACTTGCTGATCAAATCACATTTTCTTTTGTTTGCTGACTGGCAGGACGTGTGGCATGCATCTCTCTCAGATTAAAACAATAAAACCCTGCAAATAATTCTGCCAGGAAGCTTTGTCATGCAAGTATTTCTTGGCAGCAAAAGCATGCATGGCAAGGGGATGTAAATTCATGGCTGATGTAAATTCTCTGGAAATTTGAATTCACACCGACAGTAATGCTGTTATCTTACTTATCTAACATTATTAGGGGAACAATCTTTTTCAATATGCCTTCTGCTGGGTGTACATAGAACTTTCTCTCATGTGGAATGAAGCATAAAAAATGCAAGCAGATTTCAAAAAAAGTTCAGTCTTCCCCTCATTAAGCTAATTTTCATATTAAAACCCCTGCATGTTTACAAGAATCATTCACGTGCAAGAAAGGACATTAATGTCAAAGAAAGCAGCCTGCATATTTAACTTTTCCCTTCATCTGCAGCCTGTGTTCAGAGCAATGTGAGTTCGATGCACTGAGCAAAATTTCTCCCGTGTTGGTTCTTCAAGTGTGATCTGTAAATCCCTCCCTGCTGAACACAGGCAGCCTCTGCAAAGCTCCTGAGAAGAAGAACAGTTCACCTCAATTGTCATGAGGACCCTTTGTCACCGGACTGAGTGGCAGGACACCACAGGGTGATTGTGCAGTGCTTTGAAATTAAGAGCTGAACTAGCTAGCAGATGATGCCGAGCTGGAAATCTTCTATCACTTCGCTTAGTCATCCAGCCTATTTCATTCAGCCTTTTACCTTTCTATGAGAAAAGTAACTTCCTTGAAAATTCCTTGTCCTAAGGTATCAAGTCTCCTGGAATGTTCATTCCAGTGCTTTGGAGAAAAATATGCAGGAGCATGCTAACAAAAAACCCCCAAACACTAGCATAAAGACAACTGTTTCTAATCCTATCTGCCTTGTTTAATTTAAATGTATTTGATGCAGGCAGAAATTGCATCCCTCTCTATCAGTTTGTGCTGCATGTGACACACAGAAGTACTGAACCTACCTGGGAGAGACCAGTGCATGCCCTCAATAAGGGGCTTCAAAAATAATATTAATAATTTTAAGTAGTGTCTTTGAGGGTGTTCTGCTTCTCTGGGGACTGTGTGTTCTTAAACTTAACTCTATTCAGAGACTTAATTTTTTTCATTCCTGCTTTGGTCAGTCTCCTGTTTGCTGTTACAAACAACCTTTCATTCAGCCCTGCAGTCAATTATGCATGGTTACTTTAAAATCAGTACAGTTCACTCTCAGATTTCAGCTCTCCTGGCTGTTGTAAGTTTATGATACAGTCACCTAACAAAGGCTGAAAAATGCCATTCTCTGTGGATGTTCCTGATTGTTCCACCATCAGGCAGTTTCCTTTCAAGGGGAAAAAAAAGGAAAAGGCTGAGGCCTAAACTCACTGATCCCAGGGCAAGGTTATGATGTCCTGAGACCAGTCTAACATAGCTGTATTGAAACAACTTGGCCATTCTATTCTGAAGAAAATAGGCAACGTATAAAAATTTGCAAAATTTCTGAGAAAGCAATGACCCATTTAATCTGAACAATACTTAGAATTCAAGGAACAGTGAGACAGATTTTGAATAATCAGTTATTAGGTTCCTGTAATGCTTGACTGGAAAATGGGGCTTTTTCTTAGCTCTGTAGTTCTCGCTTAAAGGGGTTTAGTATTATGTAAGACTCTATTTCTAATGTTAAACATGTTATATATATGCCAAAGAAAAATTCTTGCAGGAAGAATGTCAAAAGAAGGAACAAACTAGCTTCTACTTTGGCAGAGATGTTTTTAAAGTCAGAAAAGGGATTTGACTAAAATAGGGCTGCATATAATTACTAATTTCTACAAAAGGTTTGTATCAGTCCAGAAGATAGCAAGACCTTTTTCCTAACACCAAGCCTGCTGGTTCATTCTGATATCTTAAAATTAAACCAGACCTTCCTTTATAATTAAAAAAACCCCGAAAACCAAAGCAAAAAAAAACCCTCAAAAACCCAGACAAACAAACAAAAACAAAATGAAGAGCAACCCTAAACCAACCAACCAACAAAAAACCCAACCTAAACCAAACGAAACCAAATCAGGACGGGGTGCTTATTCCTTGGCTGGATGGATATGCTACAGATATGTACTTCTAATGGACCCACTATAAATTCCACCTGGTATACTGTGGTGTCAAAAGAGCCAAAAAGCTCTAAAGAATTGCACAAAATCTCAACATCACAACTTAGACCAAGTATAAGGGCAATGGCAAAGCAAAAAGCTAACATCATTTCTACTCTGTCTTTTATTTCTGAGACTTCCCTTTGGGTTATGCAGACCCCTGACTGTTCCTGTGGATGTCTCAGGAAAGCAAATGTGTCCTCTGCATGCTGGGGTCTTCACAGAGCACAATATTTGCTGCTCCATTCTTGGGAGTGCACTTCTGTACTATTTTATGCTTTAGAGGTCCAATGGAACATAAAGCATACGACTTTTTGTGGTCTTCTTCATTACTGGTAACATTCAGGATGGTTAAAATAGGAAAAGGGAGATGACACTAGAGTTTGGTACTTTATTTAGGTACTTGCTTTAGGAATGCATCAAACACAAGAAAGGAATTTAGGACCTATTACACTGATGAAAGATTTTTAAGGGTCATCGAAACTGCACATTTTTTTCAACTGCACCTTTTGTGTTGCCAGAATGCCTGAAAATTATGACCCTTGCTGTTCAGATCCTACTACTTGTGAGGGAGACTCTGCTTACTGCCAGTTGCTGAAAATAATTTCTTTTGGGAAGGCATCTTACGTGAATAGCCCAATAATACTCCATGAATTTTAATGTCAAAGTGCTCTATTTCTCCTTAGCGGGTTTTGGTGATTACAGTAGGTTGCAAGGCTATATAAGAAATGTCAGCTGCACCAGTATAAGGGCATGATTCCTGCTGTTTGTAAGGTTCTCTCAAAGACAAACTAAAAATTTGAGAAATAATATTTTTGCAGCATCATATATAAATATTCGTCCCATTCTTCCACTCCAGTTTGGGACTGAATGATTATATTTGTCATAACCTTTCCCTTATTAGATGTCCATGCACCCAGACTGGTAGGTTGAAACCATGTCCACTCCCTGTGATAGACCAGGGTGGAATTCATTGACCCATGTGTAGTTTAGGAAGGCATATTTCTTGGGGCCTGCATGGTAGCTCTTGTCTGAGACAAATGTAAGAAGGATTTTGAGATGACAGTGGATTTCTGGGCTTCATGGGTCTAGCCTGGGAAAGGGCTAATGATGCTGTAACTGAGTAGCAGACGCTCTAGCTCATGAAGGATGGAAACAAGGTTAGTAAAAAGGGGAAGGAGGAATTTGGTGGCTACCTGTCAGCTCAAAAGTGACAGAAAATATAGAAGGAACAGATTTGTGGGAAAAGGGTTGTTGGTAGCTGAGAATGTTTATCATCCAAATAAAACCTTCTACTCCAGAAATTTCTAAATCTTTCCAAGCTGGAAGGGACAGACTGGGGATGGACCAGATGCACTTGCCCTGGTCTTACTCCCTTTGCGAAGCATTTGGTGTCAGAAATAGGATCCTGCCCTGGATAGACTTCTGTTCTACTGCCCTGTCTTCAGGATAACCATTTTCACAATCCTATGTTATGCCCATTCCTCAGCAGTCTTAGGACAGCTGAAATTCCCCAAATGGTTTAGCTGCTGGTACTTTCTGCCAGAATTAATTACCAGGTTATGTTTAGGCTGTGAAGGCAGTGCTGTGGTACAACGTGAGTATGTGTAACTGGTTGTAAACATTAAAAGACACCTTGTGTGAGAGACTGCTTGTGTCTTTTAAAAGCTGTCTTGATGTCCCAGATTATAATAAAGTAAATCTTTAGTGCACTGAAATTTTCTGTTAGGTCATTCCCTGTGCAGCCAGACTCTCTGTCTGATGAATAAAACTACTGGCTTGAGAACTGGATGAGGGTTTTGCAAGAAACTCTTCAGCAAAGGTTTTCCTCTCCTTCCCTTTTTTAATTGCCTGATAATGTGTCCTGATACTGTTAAACGTAGATGGTAGCTAAGGGATTTGTCACTGACAAGGATTTAGATTTTTCAAACACGGGCAAATATTTGAACACACGTGATAGTGTTCTTTGATAGTTATGTTTTTATATGTGCACTCACAGTGTAAGAGGGAAGAGGAGAAACTAACAATAATTTTTACTATTGTTTTTATACAAATAAGCTTTATAGGAAATTGACTGAATTGTTCAATGTATTTAGATTTTAGACTTCTTTCTAGATCCTTATTTGCGACATACAGCTGTGCAGAAATGTCTTTGCTTATTTACACTCCTTGGCTTTGTGCCCTTTTCAGACTGTATCTTGTGAACATCAATCTCAGGCATTGTGGTACTTGAACAGGATAGCTCTGTTCCCAGTAGGAGGGACACTGTGGTGCCCTGTCTCTTTGTATAATCACTGAAGTCCTTCTAGGAGGCAATTCCAAGGGCTTGTTGTGGAACTCTGTCCCTTTACTGATTGCGGAAGAATCTGCACCAAATAGAGTCAAGTAACTGGAAATGTTAGGCATAGGAATGTCTGACATTCTATGCTTGGGGCTTCTGTGTGAATGTTAGGGTTCTTTCAGTAATCAGAACATTGGGACATCCTCTGGGCATAGGTGGGAAATGAAGCAAGAGGTTGTGGGCTTTTGCAGACCAGTCCAGTAGTTTGTGTTCTTGCCCATTCAGGAGACATGGATTAGCAGCTCTCTGCAGTTGCTGTCCTGTTCAAAGCCTCTGCTTGAGAGGTGCCTCCCCTTTGATGATACAAGCACAGTGCTGGTGGATTTAACTGCACTCAGGCCCACAGGTCATTCTGGGCAGTGATGGAATTGGAAATATGAGAATTGAGGGCAAGCAGAACCTTATCCCTATAGTCTAGTCTTCAGGCTGTTGTGAGAGAAGAGGAGATTTTTGAGGTATTGCTTTGCCCCAAGGGCTGCCTGTCCATTTTTTTCTATGGTTGTCTCTGGAAAAGGCATTCACAGCATGAGAAAGAAAGAACAAGTGCTGAACATAGAACTCCCTGCATCTCCATAGTCAGCTGGCATAAATTCTGTATTTGATGCCAGCCAGGGTTTAATCACCTTAGTCTGTGATAAATCAGTAATATTTTGTGTTCAGAAATCTCCCCTCCATTACTGCTGCTTCTGGAAGAGTAAGAAAGTTTGTACTAACATAATTAAACATATGTCTTACAGTGTATTGCAATGCAAAGGGAATCTAGTTTTAAATTTCTTTTCAAAAATAATTTCAGTATTTTTATTGCTATGCCTTTGACATGGCCATACATAGGACATGCACGGCGTAGATACTTCATGTTAGCCAGGACGATTTGGGGTTTGAATTTTTTTTCCCTAAAACTCCTTGGACTTTCTTACTGAAAATGAAGAAGCCTTATATTTTTATTACAATAAATTTCAAAACTAAAAAGACATTTTTGTGCTTTTATGCTCCACTTGGATGCTAACAGGGAGACACATTATTTTATTCATAATCAGTGTGAACACCATTAAGATAAATGGTATTTTCTGCATACTGGAAGAAGATGTGTTTAGCTATACCAAATAGTGGCAGACTATAGATACACCTTTTTTTTTAGGGTAATTAAGAATTACTCTAAATTAAGAACCAGTTAAGAATATCAAAAGTTGTATGAAAGTTCTTATGTATTGATAGACATTTAGGGCAACCTACCACGGCAAAAATTTTTCAAAGATCTGCAAGTTCTTCCACAGTGTACCCAATCTTTTCAGTCTTGTATAATAATGCTATTATTATGGACTGCTTTGTCTTACATCAGAAGTCTCCAAAGGCCTCTCCACATGTATCATTAACAATTACTTAAAATTTTTCAAAAACTATGAATGCAGTTTTTAACTAGATGGGGCAAATACTCTCACATACACTGGTAAAAGTAAGTACCTTGTATTGTGGAAAACTGAGACCTTTAGATATTCCCAGTTTGACACTATACGTAAATGTGTAGACACGGCAGCTGGTCTTACTCTGATGTTACGCTGCCTTAAATATACAAATACATCAGCAAGTTCTCAGAAGCAGAGAATTAAACACATGAGTTTTCCTGTCCTTATCCCCCCTGCCATCTTCAAAAGGAACCCAGGACTGGGTTCAGCATCAAAATGAAAGGAAAAGGGAACTCATCACACACACCCCACCTCCTCTGTAGAAATTTGAAATCATGTTGAAGCTGTTAGGCAGAGGAAGGTTAGTACTGCTGGCAGTGAGCAAGGATGGAAGGAAATTTTCAGTAACAGTCTTTTTCCAGAAAGGAGTTGAGTGCTGGGCTGGTGAGGCAAAGTAACAGGTTGTAAACAAAGCCTTTTTCTGCTGTGCAGAGAAGGGGAAGCTCAAAGCAGGACACAAGTCATGTTTCTGCATCCTGCACTTACTTAGCAATGATAATTTTGCATTGTGATGATGCCAGAATGATTTTTTCTTTTCTTTATACACCTTTTACACAGTTCTGTGTATCCACAAGAATTAGCATGCATACTTGTAATTAGTTCACTTAGTTTAGTGTTCAGTGTTTTGTAAGTGTTCTGCAGGCCCTGAGACTAAACACCCCAGAACTGCAGAGCCAGGGAGACCAAACATCCTACTATCTCAGGAACCCAAGGTCTCCTAGTAGGACAGATTCTGTAAAGAAGAGGTTAGCCCAACCCAGCCCCTATTGGGCCCCCTTGTTAAATATGCTAAAGTCTATAACTCGTGTACATGATTGATGGTGGATGTGCATTTGTGACGCTGTCACCTGGGTGAAGTGGATGCATGAAACAGGATCCTAATTAAAATACTGAGGTAATGACCCCCAACCCTCCTAACTGTGTCTAGCTTCATTTTCATAACACCAGGAAAAAGGCATCAGTGAAACTCTGCACTATTGTACATTAGAGATTTAAGAGCAGCAACAAAAAAAATAAAAACTTTTGGTATATTAAAATATATCTAATATAATCACTGAAGTACAATTGATGAGTTCAGTAACACTCTGACATTTAATTTACACTGCAGGAGAGAAAAATGCCTAGGCAGAAAGCATTATAACAATACTGGTTGGTGAGGAACTGAAAAGAATATGATGTAGGATTTCTGACAGAAGACACTCTCTGAGCAATGTAGTAAAAACAGCTCTCTCTGAAACACTTGCTATGATCAGCCTTCCACTTAATTAAATAATTATCTGTGTCTGAGCTGCTGCTTTCAGGCCAACTTTATCTTGCTAGTGTATATGTGTATATATTTATATACATTCTATGACTCTTAGAACAGCTTGGGGCTTTTTTCTGAAGCAATAGTTGAACCAAAATGTTTTTCATATGTTGCAGTTGCATTGTCCAGTGGAGTCTTGGGGCAGATCCTGGGAAGACCAACTGTGTTGTGCATTTTCTTCCAGTCCTGTCTCAGAAATGAGAAGTGCTAGAACTGAGAGCAGTATAGCTGTGCTGTGCACACACATGCAGAGCCATGACTAACATGCATGGGAAATGCCTGATGCAATTTCCATTTGAAACTCTGTTTTTGATGCTGACAGCCTGCTGGGAACTCCCAGTTTGAAGCCAATAGAAAATGTACCTGAAGGGGTATTGCTTTACCCCATGCTGAGAGGGGTTTGCCTAGGGTGAAAAGGCACCATGCACAGCAGCTTTCTGTTTGCTTTGAAGAGGGTCTGATGAGGAGAAACTTCTCTCTAGAAATTACATGCAGTACTTAGTGCTGCAAAAAAAAGCCTGCTCACATTAGAATTATATTTGCTCTTGTTAAACATGACCCTGCTAGAGGTAGATGGCCCTGTGACAGGAACATCCACCCCTATGACAAAATCTCTTTCACTACAAGTTGGGATGACCTTGTTTAACATCAGTACCATATTAACTGTGTTGGTACATAAATCTCTGCTCTGATACATTTGATCATTTTAATATTTAGAAGTATGTTAAAATTATGACTTAGAACAAGCCATCTCATTTAGCCTCTAAAAATGAAAGCTTTTTTAAAAATTTCATTTGTTTTCCTAATTAATTGGGACCCTTCAAGACAAATAAAGGGAAAAATATGTTATTTTATGCACAACTTTATGAATGAATGAATAAATCTGAGGGAGTGCCATAAGGTAATTTAAAATATTACTTCAGTTGAACTAGAAAGTCTCAGTAAGCTAAGAAAAATCTCAGACATCTCAGACTGATCTTAAAAAAAAAAAAAATTAAATCTAATATTTGCTTCACTTTTGTTTGGGTTTATTTCTCATACTTCTGTGGAAAGAGAATCTTTTCCATCCTCTCAGACAATATTGCTTAGATTTTACTCAGTGGGATATGTCATTGATAATACATAATTCAGTAACTGCTAAAGCAAGAAGGAAATTCTAAAGGCAGGTTAGTGATCCATCAATAGCAACAATGACACCAGATACTGTCTTTGTGCATAATACTGGAGATCTGTGGTGAGATAAAGAAAAAAAATTGCTGGAGCATGGATGAGGTCACTGTGGCTTTTTCCAAAGAGCTACTAGTTTAACACCTCTGTCTGACAACAAGCCAGAAATCATTAATTTGGCCAGTCCACAACCCATCACATAGGTAGTGTTTCTCTCAGGTAAAGAAAATGTAGTAGTCCCTCCTAAAAAGTAGATGCTGACAGAGAAGGAGTAGGATAGAAGCCCAGGCGACCTAATTCAAGTCTTTATTGACACCATTAAGGTCATGGGAGAATAAAGCATTCCTGCAACCCCTAATTTAAAAGCTTTGTTGTTGGTAGATACATTTTTTCCCTTGCGTTGGTGAAGCCAAGTTTGTGATTAGCAATGTGTTTTATCACGAATTATTGGTAGAAGATTATGACTGCAATTTTGCTAGAAGTCAGACTGGACCCTGTTAATCTGACTCTTGTGCAGTGAGGACAGATATTAAGGCTACTGTGAATCAGAGAAGCATCGAACACTGTCATTTCTGTGGATTGATGAAAGCTCCCTATACTGCAGGGGGGTCAAATACAGAAGAGGAAATTTGAATGCTGCAAAATTGTCTTGACTTCATTGTCTGAAATACAGTCAGGCTGGTCATTTTTTGACCACTTCCTAGGCATTTTGGTTTTTCTTACTTAAAGAGGAGCTTTGAAATCAGCTATGTACTTTCTCCAAGAGTTTAATTTAATTAACAGTCTATGGTTAGATAGTCCATCAATATCAGCACTTTGAGACCTCCATAGCTGGCTGCCACTTCCTTTCTCCCTGGCCCAATTAGTTCAGGTCTGCTGGAGATGCTGCAGGGATCCTCCTACCTTCATCTCTTCTGAGGAACAGCAACTTAAATGTAACAAGAATAGAGGATTTGGAGGAAGAAAGGGTATTTTACATTTGTCTATATTGTCATTAATTTGCTCTAACCAGGGTTAAAATGCAGAACAAAGGCTGTTGGAGGTGAGGATGCAAGTATTAAATGGTATATATTAAAAGCTGAGTATTTAAGAAGAAACTGAATGTTGTCAGTTGCAAAGCTGCCTAACTGAATTGCTGTTCATTGATTACTTTTCTATTTCCACCATATTGTTTGTATGTATTTTTCAGCAGCTGGAGTATTTTTTCTTGGGCCTTAGAAATCTCTGTCATGGCAAAACTTAGCCTCTCATCTCTGAGATCATCTGCAGATTTCCCTAGGCTGCTGTTGTATGATTAATCAGTTGTCTCAATTAAGAAATTCTCTTTGTTCTACATCATTAAATGCTGACTCCTGATGCTGCTATGACAGATCACTTTGCAGGAATCTACAAGGGGAGCTGTCTCTGATGTTAACAGTGAATCTTTTCTGTGGAACAAAAGAATACGCTGAAACAAGTGCAAGACAATTTGAATTTATAATACTTTAACACTGAAAAATAATGAAGGATGAAGGTGGTTGAATTTTGAGATCTCTATTTCCAAAAATTGAAGAAGGGCCTTTAAAATACTTTTGAGTAATTGTGTGCCTAGGAATCTAATTTATAGCTCTCTTCAAGGCAGTAGTGAGGTAGTAATTTGGCAAGGACAAGGGGCTACCAGGGGCTAGCCCGGAATTCAAAATAAGAGCAGCTTGCTTTTGATGGACTGTAGATGAGAGGAAAATGCTTCCATCTAAAGCACAAGTGATAGCATATAGTGAAGCACAGTAATCTAAATAACCTGAGGGTTTGTTCTTTCTCTGTGGCCTTTTTGTCATGAAGTCCTTTCCCAGTTATCTCCCAGACCACTGAAGGTCTCTGCTGACTCCGTGCATTAGGTACTCAAAAGCACCATCTCTAGCAGATGCCTTTGTGGAAGGTTTTCCTGCTACTCTTTAAAAATCAGATGTATTCCCATAGTTGCCTCTTTTTCTCTGTCTGTATCCAAATACCCTGTAGCCAGCATTTTAAGCCTGTTTGCCCACTTCCTGTCTGCTTTTGATATGCAGCCATCTTTCTCCGCATGGAAAGCAGCTGTTTTCAAAACTTCCTGCCTTCTTTGCTCATGTTGAAAGAGCACCAAAATGGACAAATCTTCTGTCTATTTTCATGCATAAATGGGTTTAAAACTGTGACCCACCAGAATATGTTTTTATTCTGCAATATTTTTAAACAGCAACTATTACATACCAATGTTAATCCATCTGGAATGAACTGCAGTGCTGGACTTCTCCCTAGACTGTCATGCTATCATGTTGGCATATGAGAACTTATGGTGCCCTGCATCAGAAACACGCTGTCCATGCTCTTTTTGTCCTAATAGTTCTTTTCTGTCTTGTAACTCACTTTGTGTGTGTGTTTTATTTTAGTCTGTTTGTTCCTGTGTCATTTGTAATAACATCTCTTGTTTGTTTTCACATTTGGGATTTTGTAGATGGAATGGTGAGGTGATGCTCATGGCAGGGCAGCATATGGTCACCTGAATGAGGGACTTGCCTGTGGCAACTCTGCATCATTGCTGATAGCAGAGAATGTTATTGTGTCGTTCTATTTAGCTTTAAATCAATCCATGTTCTATCTGAAGCTCCTTGGTTTGAAGAAAATTTGGTTCTGCTAAGGAGATAAAATGGAAATACCTTCATTCAATGTGTATGTTTCCTCACCTGAAGCCCCTTGGTTGGATTTTCTACTGCACTGTCACAAACCCCATCAATCTCTTCAATTTCTTCAGAAGGAAGAGAGGATTTGCAGGTTAACCAGCTGGAAACGCAAATATGGATAAAACCAGACATAAAGAAGACAGACATGGACTTTTCAGAAATTCTTAATGCAATACAAGAAAGTAAGTTATTCCTTGGATGCAAAATTGTGTTTACGGTAGAAGATTCAATTGAGATGCATTGAAATTATAACTGAAGGTACACACAGAGGGATGAACTGAACGATAATCTATTATTGAGATCTCTGAGGAAGTTCAATGGATTATAGAAGGCTAGTAAGAAATCTTTTATTATAAGAGATATGATAGTAAGATTTGAATTGCTGTTTTCCAAAGGGTTTCTATGCAGACATACCCAGAAATAGTAAGATTCTTGCTACTTTAATCCATTCTTTGCACTCCTGAGTGGCTGTGTGAACTAATAATGTCATTAAAATGTTGCAGTCAGGGTTTGAAGACTGGATTTGAAGTTCCAGTTGTTTCAAAAATGTTTGGGTGTAGTCTCATTTTTGCAACTGGTAATTTTTAGGAGAAGTTGTGAGGTTGTCACAAGAAGTGAAGGTCCATGTGTCGTAGATGCTGCACAAAATGATATCTTTCTATATGTCACGGACTGTGGGCTAAGAATTATTTGGCTCACCCTTCTTAAATCCAGCTGCAGAATGATCTCAAGAGTTGTGCTAGAAGTAATGGTACTCTTGTTAGTAACAGTGGAGGACACCTAACCTACCCAAAACTGATGCAATTCCGGAATCCAGTAGAATCTGGAATTTCAGTGAAAATGTTTCATAATAGTTTGAAACTCTTATGCAGGCTGAGAATCAAAATGCAAAACATGGCTTCCTGGCTTCCTTATTTTTCAGTTTGATTTTAAACTGGGTGTTTGGTGTAGCAATTCTCTAGAGTGAGAAACAGCAGCTTACATTTTAAAGTGATAAAGGATGAATATGTAAAAACCCAGACTCTGCCTGATTTATTCCCATGTGAATAAGGAACCACACAGTAGTAGAAATCGGGCTGTTTAGTGGTGGTATTAGTTTGGGGGTGGAAGGAAAGCTCGGGTTAGTATGATGATGGGGGTAATAATTTGAAATTTAATCACCTTATTACTTAGGCTACAGGTTTAGGGTGAATTCCATATTTTCTAATTTAAAAAGCTTTTCTCACCAGGAAATCTTAATGTGAGGGTCAGTTGGGATGCAGATTGGAGAGGCTGAAAAGGCACTGTAGAGTCTTCCAGAGGTGAATAGACAAGATGACTAAATATGGATAAGCAATTTAGGATGGGAGTGTTTAAATAAAAAACGTTTTTATTTATCGATTTTTCACAAGCCCTTTGAGAAGGATGCAGCTTTTACAGCCTTGGAGATAGTGGTGGTTTTTTTTTATCCAGACCAAATATAAGTGCCTATGGGAAGTTAACCTTTATGTCCTTTAGCTACATCTCCTTCAGCAAAGATACAAGGATTTCTATGACTGTACAACCCACTTTGCAGGAGCTTGTTGTATGTCCAAGGGAGTGTTGTCACCTGCAGTCTCTTTTGAATATCATCTAATTGAGATAAACATGTCTAAATATTCTTCTAGAGTAGTTGCTCTTAACAGTCAATGCTATTTTTATTCCCAGTTGTTAGCACTGAATGATAATTTAAAAGAATCTAATGATGCTTAGAGAAACCAAATAGTTTTTCTTGCCAAGATAAGCTTTGGAATATTGATCTTCAGCTAGCATTATCCAAAGTGAGAGTATACTTGATGGTTTGTGTGAATTTTGCTATTAAAATGATAATTAATGAACAGAAACATGGCCTCTGAGCATGTTTCCATCTTCTTACACAATAACATAGTCAGGTCCCATTTTTTAATGAAAGTTCTTATTTTTAGGCACTTTGGTTTCAGCACCCACCCTCAGAAAGTTAAAGAATGTATCTTGTTTTTGAGTTCTACCTTATATTAGCCTCTAGATTTGATGTGACTTGTGGACCCACTGAGATTGTGCATGGACTCCTGCTCATAGTTTATTAGCATCCAGTTTTCAGAATATGTAGTTCTACTATATTTGGGATAAAAATATTTGTATAACCACTTTTTTTTCTATTATTCTTCAAGGGATTCTGAATTATCAAGTAATTTTGATTTTTCTGCTGCGAAATAGAACATGAGGGGGAGAAAAGACTTTGCATATTAAACTGATCTAAAACCAGAGGGAGAATTCTTAATATCTCCTGTAGCGATGCATGTACTTCTCTGTATTCTTGTTAAATTTCAAAGCTTAAAAATATACTGCAGAAGCATCAGTCTGTCTCCTAAATAACATTTGTATATATAATAAAGCCATTATATATCGTTTTGTTAAGGACATTTTGGGTATATGCACGTCAGAGTCTGAAGGGGACAAAAAAGAGTGGAGCCCTGATTATGCTTTTAGCAACATTTGGCCATGTAGGTGTCTGGTCCGTTGGAGTGGAAGGGCTGAGCTACCTACAAGCAGCAGGAGAGTTATCTTGGAAGTACCATCAGCATTACTAATGCAAAGCATACAGAAATTGCTCTATAAATTGTCCATTTGGTTATGTAGAACAATATTCTATTATTCTATTTTGGAGTATACAATGAGACAGTTGTTTTCAGATTATATTGAGATGTTAATCATATACAAATTCATGAGTCACTATCATGGAGGCACTGATGGGTTTCAGTTCAGTGAAGCTCAAGTAATTCAAAATGTTTTCTGTTTCAGTTGTTCTTTTTGTTGAATATTTACATTAATTCTTCTCATATGAATCCTTATGTAAAATCTGGTCACGAACTACGTCTAAATTATTATCCGATGGGGTGGAATGTTTCCAATCTTGACTTTTGAAACAATAGGGACAGAGAAGGACATGAGCTTTGGCTGTGTTGTGTTGTGGCAGTTTCACTCTCTTTTATAAACCTCTCTAATATGATTTTTGTGGATTGAAATGGATGAACGTGAGAAAAAAATCCTGTAATATTACAGCTGCTTGTGCTACAAATTGGAGTCTGTTTGCTGCCTTTTAAATCTCCTAAAGCCTCTGTGGTTTGTCCTAGGACAAGTTGGAGGCAGTCACAGTGACAGTGAGGAGCTTCAGGTTCTCATCACATAAAAGTAAACAACACCAGAAACTCAGAATCTCCCTTACAAACTATGCTGCTTAGGTTAGCACATTAGCCAAGAATTTAGAGTGGGTTAATTTGGACACGAGGACTTTTCTGTTGTTTCTGAAACTTTAGTCGTTTTCCAAGCAAGGCTATTGGAATTTAAAAAATGTCTTTAATTAACCTTGTCCCTACTCTATGCATGAAAATGAAGATGAAGGATTCTTGAATATTTTGATAGGGTTTTCTTTTTTTATTACCTACAGATGTAATAATAGACTTAAGATGCTGTAAAAGACAGGTACAAAAAGGGAGGAAACTCTTCTTCATGCTCATGATTGCCAGGGAAAGAGTAGTGTATTTAAATTGCAGCATATTTTAAGGATGAATATTATGGATAAGACTTTCTCCTGCTTGTGAGCATGAAAAATAGGCCACCTGCAGAGACTGGGGAGTTGGTATCATCAGCAATTTTTTAAAAGGATTCTTAAACTGGGCTAGTGACCCCTGAAGAAGGGAAAGGTGAAAAGGAGGTCACAAAATGCTCATGATGGCTGGTAACAGTTATTGGCTGGTAATTTCTGGCAGCTATCCAGTCTCTCCACAGTGAGAAAATGGATTTTTACACCTGCTGCCAGTAGTTAGAAATGGAATTAAGTTGCTGCCAGCAATTAGAGATTTTTGGCTGTTAATATAGATCCTCACCAACATGAATTACAATTGCCTGTCACTAAGTTAGGGGAGCTAAGGACAAGCAAAAGCAACAGGAGTTTATTTGCAAAAACAGAAATTATTCCAGAAGTCAATAAAGCTTGCAAAAAATGTGAATAGGGATAGGGGGTTGTATTAATTTCTGTCAAGACTATTAGATATTTGGTCCCACTTTAGGCAGGGGAAGAGGCTCAGTAGGTGGGACCTTTGAAGGTCCCTCCTAACAGTTTAACTCTATTGTCATAGTTTTGGATTTTACCTATGAGGCATGGGGTTGAAGAGTTGAAGTCCATCCACAGCTGAAGCGTGATCCTCAGCTAAGGGTTTTTTCTTCTCCAGGCACATATTTCCTCATCATGCTTTTCACCAGGCCTGTGGTGCATGGAGTGCACAGTGAACCTGCCTGCCCTGCTCCCCCCAACTGGCAACCACTGCAGAACTTAATATCTATGGTTTTTATCAGGGTTGGTTTACCACCACCTAAATCTCTAGATTGAAGTGATTGCTTCATGCAAGACATGGAAGTGTGGTAGGTGGACGGAAAGTGTCAGATTTCTATGCATCAAAACATGCCAAACTGTGAAAACGGTGACATCTGCCCAGGTTTATTTACTCAATGCCTTTCAAGAAACAGTATTTATTTAAGCTCATCTGCTCTGGCTGTACACAAGTCTGTACGGCTTTGAACTTCACACTTTGAAGTGTAGGTTAAAATTCTGCCTCCTTATAATAAGATACTTTCAGTGACAATACTAAACCAGAAGGTAGCCATTTAAGCAATTTGCCCCAAAAGAAGCTAAAATGATAGCTAATATCTCTTTTACCTCAAGAGCAGATTGCTTGTTTTTCATCAGAGAAGCATTGTGATGTCCTAAATCTTTAGCTCACTGGTGAAGAAAGCTCTCCAACAATGCTCATCAGATTTTGAAATTATCGTGGTATGTACTTATACCAGAACTAAAAAGTGAAATTGTACATGGGTTATATTTGCTGTCTTCATTTTGTTCAGTAGTGATCTGAATGTATATTTTCATTTTTGTTTTTTTAGTAGCTAAGGATGTCAACATTTTTTTTGATGAGTTAGAAGGTGTGAACAGCCCTTCCAAAGATGATGATTCCCTGCTTCACCATGGTAACTTGACCAGTACTTCTGATGATGCCAGCAGGCTGGAAGTTGTGGGAGAGGTAAGGACACCCAGAATTATTAATACAATATTTATTCATGCCCATTATAAAGATGTAATAAGTGTAATTCTATTTAAAATCTCATTCTCTGCCATCAAATTGTGTCTAATCTTTCCTATGAGAACTGTTCTCCCATTCTAAGATGAAAGTGCTGAAATATACAATATCTCAGATTCAAAAGTCTTGATTTCATGCACCCGCAATGAAACATCTACTACACAAACCTAAAGCTTCACTACTTCTGAAAATTCTTGGGAAGTTTTCCTATTATTAATTCTTTAAGGAGAAAGAGTGTGGAGGGGATTTGCCTAAAACTCCCATGAGAAGCCTTGGGTGTCAGTTATGAGACACATTCCCTTCCAGTGAAGAACAAATGACCTGATGGTGCACAATGGTGATTCAGAGAACATACCATGGAGGAAACATTCTTTTTAAATGAGGAAACTTTAAAAATCTGTCTTAAAGAGGGCAAAGCATCATGGACCAATGATGAAAATTTGGGCTTTAATTTCTTCCTGCATCTTTTGTGAAGAAAGGAGCAATATGCCCTTTAATTTTATCTCCCACTGCCCTGCCACCCATGGATGTTAGGGTTGTTTGTTTCTTCAGTGAGTGAAGAGACCAGGGACTTCTTTCGTCCACCTCAGGAATTGGGGCTACATCTACACTACTTACTGGACTAGTCTGATGTTACCTGCAAGTTGTGCCTGAGGAAGTTTTGGCAGAGGGCTAACTGGCACAGGTCGGAACTGGCAGGGACCGTGTTAGTAATTAAAAAGAGCGGAAAACCACAGGACATTGCTGAGGGCCCTGCCCTGACCCTCTTTTGTTTACTAGTTTTGATAGAGTTTAGAAAATGCAATTAGAGATTATGTCTTTTTCAGGAGCTAGAAGGTTTTGTGGTGCAAGTTCTTTTGTGCAGCACTGCTGAAGAGAGAGTCAGAGATTTTCTTTGTTCTAGAAATTCAGCCCATAGAGAGCTGCACTCCTCGAATGCTTAGACAGATAATTAAAGCAACAAAATTCAGGGCACCCTGAATATGTTTGACCTTGCTCACAATTTCATCTTCTTTAATTGTAGCTCTTTCCTAGCTTCCCATACAATTTACAAGGGACTCTCTTTGCCTGCTTGCACCATTTTCTGACATGATATTCCCATGTTGCATTTTGGGACTATGTACCATATAGTTGGCACATGATTTTTGTAAGTTAAAATGGAAAAATTAAGAAAAAATTATCAGAAGGACATACTGCTGTTAATGTAATAATATTAAAAAAACAATCCTTCCAAACCCTTTTTTTCTCTCCTAGGTGTGTAATTGTTTGTGTTTTTTAAAGGGAAGGGGAAAACCTTTGAGGAATATGAACAGATTTAAGGGGTCTTTTTGTAACCATAACTGAGGGAAACAGCAATGTAAGTCACATATCAGTGTAAGATGGGGGGAAAAGAGATGAAAATTGAAAGTCTTAATGGGACTTCAGGGATGCTGCAGCCTACCAAAAAAAGTTTCAAAGTGCTCTTTAGTCCCTGCTAAAATCTAGAAGGAAAAGATGCTCTGTTCAGATGTTGTATGGCTTGTATGGCTATATTCTGGTAAGCCCTTTGGCCTAAAGCTCTCCTAGATTGTGCATGTGAATGAGTCACATCTGAATGTTGATGGTTGCGAACTGAGCACCTAAAAATACAAAAACTACCATATTCCTTGGGAAACAAGTCCAAATTATAGAACAAATATTGCAAGACCATCATAAACAAAAATGCTAAGCTTCTTAACAGAGTGAAGTCTGTTCCACTTTGTTCCAGCATCCTTTTTTAGAGGAAGTAATTGAAGTTTGGCATATGTGACTACACTACTTTTTCACTAAAAAAAAGCAGTCAGACCTAGTTATATCTTTTTTTTTTTTTTTTCATCAGTTTAGGGAAACTGAATTTTGGTGTCATAACACAGGTAAGGGAGATGCAATATCTGGAAGAAGGCAGGACAAATTTCTGTCTGGACTAGCATAAGGCTGTAATATTTGGGTGATGCAGGAGTCCTGTGGCTGACACTGCTAAAACAGCCCTGACTGTCTCTATACCATGTTAGATCCTCAAGAGTTCTTGCAAGAATATAACTCAATCTATAAAATTACCTTACAGTCTGTAACAGAGGGCCAGAGAAAGGGTTCCTTCCCAGAGGCCATACAGTCCAATAAGGTTTATCAGCTTTGATTTGACATACCACGTTTCTAAAATGAAAAGAACCTTCAAGTACAGATAAGGGTGTCCAAGCTGCCTTTCTGAGTGAAAAATTACAGTTCTGTAGTTGATTGTGTTTCATGAGTCCAAGAGAAGTAATTGTCCCAGGAAGTCATATTTGTAGTGAAAGAAGTCCAACAAGTCAAATACCTTGGCTAAAATCTCAGAGATACTCTTTAATATAAAGTTCTATGTTCACTGATCAGTCAATGCAGGGCAAACCAATTTCCTTCAGAGAAAGAATAATCATAGGAAGGGGCAAATCTCTTTTTCCAGTGGAATGACTACAGCATGGTGCTCTCAGAGTTCAGATGAGGAGTGTACCTTTTGAAGTGGATCTCTCAATTGCCCCTACCCACGATTTCTTTGCAATCCAGAGCAGTGTTGAGTTTTAAACCTGTGCTCCTTAAGGATGTAAATCCAGTGAGTCTTCTGGACCAGACCAGAGTGGGCCCAAATGAGCCCTTAAGTCTACACAGTGTAGGCAGCAGATCCTCAGCATGAATTGTTTTGCTCTAGAGCTCCTTTCCATTTACTCCACTTGCTAAAGTATGTGTTGACCTTGACTACTGGACAGGAGGCTTCCCAGCAGGGTTAGAATTCACAACAGGACCATCAAGCTGACCCACAGCCTCTAAAAATCCTGCTACACCCTTCCTTTATTTAAATAACCTTAAATACCCTTTGGGTAGTTGGAGCTCTTTTCATGCCTTCTCAACAGAAATTTTTTTATGGAAAAAGATTAAATGTGCCTCCTGATCCATATTCACATTTAATGTTCTATGAAAAATACTTCTCATATCTTGATAATATCATTTATCAGCATGATGCTGTAGTAAAGATATAAATAGTCTGTTACTGTTTTTTCCTTAGAGATTAAATATCTTTTCTTACCTTCTTTTTGGGCTCTAAGAACTGTTCCACTGTATCAAGTTTGCACTAAGTTGTGTCAGGAGTTAGGCATTGTAATGAAAGAATGTTAGAAAAATTCCCTTCTTTAGTGAACTGGCTACAGTCCCCAGGGGATGAGACAATTGGGATGCTTTCATTGGTTTTTACATTTAATCAAAATACCTGCTGAGAATCAGAAAGATGGCCTACGCTAAGCAATTTGAATAGGAAAATTTATTTGGAGGGGGTTTCCTGTGAAAATAATTTTTCCTATTATAATGTTCACTTTGTGATTTAAATTCAGGAGCAGTTCTCTTATGGAGAAAGTGTTTTGGAAATTCCCTCCTTCTTCCAGATGTGAAAGGCAAAATATTTTTTTTTTCCAGGGCTTTATTGTATATTATATGGAAGGGCTATTTTTGGCAGGAATAGTGCAACAAGTTTTGGAAAAACAGAGGTAAATTAGCTTAACCTTCAGTTCAGCTTAGAGCTGGACTGATCTTGAGGTTCCTGAAGGTCCCTGCCTTTTATACTGCTCAGAGGGAGTGTTGTTTTTTCCCATGTATCCTTCACAGTGTGCATTTCCTGTGTAAAGCACTCCAACCTGCAAACTGTCATGCAATTTCAACTTATCTGAAAGTGAAAGCCTAAACCCTGGGCAGGAGTTGTGTTATGTGGAAACAGTATTAAATTGTGAGGAGGATCTGTAGAAAATTTCATCTCATGAGTTACTGGAAAAAGACGAGTAGTCTGGTCTTTCATATCTCAGGAAAGTGACCTGTTTGACCTCATATTAACAGTGAGATCAAGTTGTGTTTTTTTCTGTGAGACTAAATATTTGAACAGGCTTCCCTTTTTTTTTAATTCTCTTTAAAAATTTTTTTTTATTATTTTTTTTTTAGGAAAACAAGCAGTATTTATTGCTCTTATGTGCTGCTACACTGAACACCTGTAATTCTTTCCAAATCAGTGCAAGTAAATCCATCCTCAGCTATTCCTTAAGCAAGGAATATTCTGTAGTTAGTTTGATGAGGTGTGGTGACGTACAGAACATTCATGTTGTTGTCTGTGTCCTATGGGGCAAAGCAATGAAAATCTCCATGCCAGGTTTTAGTGTTTCTCACTACAGTCAATGTTAATGACATTATTTACTCTTTTCACATGTACAAAGTCCTTCAGCCATATTAAGTTCTTAATTTTAAATTTACACTTCAGTAACGCCATTCTCTTCTCAGTTTTATGAGAAAGAAGTTATTGCTAACCTTATGGGGGGGGGGGGGGAGGGGGAGAAAGGTTCTCTTGTGTTTTCCATTCTCTCCTATCCCGTGCCTGTATGTCCAAACATTTGCTTAATTTACCTCATGACACTCCTCAAGGCCCCCTTAAGTAGGGAAGTCTGTGCTCCTCTCAGATGAAGTCAGAAGTGCTGAGTGTAAAGAGCCTAAAACTTGAACAGCTTGTTGTGTGTGATTCCTTATCTTTCCTGTGGAGTATTACTGGAAACTGATGATGCAAACAGCTATGCAGCAATTACCAAGGCTAATAAACATTGCTTGGTTTTCTCTTTACAGGAAGTACCTGATAAGAACAAAACCAATGGACTGTATTTTAGAGATGGGAAATGTCGGATTGACTACATACTTGTGTATAGAAAATCCAATCCACAGACAGAGAAGAGAGAAGTATTTGAGAGAAATATCAGAGCAGAAGGACTTCAAATGGAAAAAGAAGTAAGAGAGCTTCCTTTAAAAAACTTTCACTTTGAAGCTATACAGAATCTGGGTGTATGGTTTGTTTACTCTGAAACTCCTTCGCCCTGTTGTATCAGTAGAAAAATGCTTTTAAGCATGCCTAAATATAGACCATAGCAGTGCAAAAGTGTAGCCTAAAGGAAGATCAGACACATGGACTGAAGGCCAAAACAGGCCATTACAGTCATCTTTTTCAACCTTATGCACAAGTAGGCCACAGAATTTCATCAGTCTGCTGTGCAATACAAAAAAAAACCAAATGCTGGGTTTGAATGGCCTAAATTCTACTGAGTGCAATCCATATTTCTGAACCTACATTTTCTTCTAGCTATGTGCTCCACTGTTTCCAGAGACCTAACTAGATCCCTGCCTTCCTTTACCTTTCAGCTCAGGCCTAGGGACATGGGAAGTATTTTAGCAGTTTGAAAACAGCTTAAAGTTTCTCCTTATGTCTTAACCCTGAACATTGATATAATTGGAGAGTACAAATGAATCATTTGTATCTATGGACAAGAGTGTAGAAATTAATGCAGAGTGTCTAAAATGTGTTGATATGTTAGGTAGCAGGAGAAAGGTTTAGAGAGACCATATCTCTTTTGCCAAGCCTATGATCTTTCTCAAACATTGATAAACATTCTTAAGCTCAGCTTAAGCCTCACTTCATCCAGAACAGCTATTGCTGAGTGTTTACTTTTATTTGTGCCTCGTGGACTCGCACTCATGCTAATATGCATTGTCATGCTGCCACTGATGGAAACAGAAGAGGAATTTTCAGGATACAGGCTTTGATCCATTATGTAGGTGCTACACTATATCTCCCTTTCTTTCACTGAATTCTTGGTACATGTGTAGATATTTCAAGCCTGTGTGCTTGAAATGCACACTGCTTTGGAGAACACTGGGGAGGAAAAGAGGGAAGCCTTTACAGAAATATGAAACTGTTTCTTTTCATTAAATGTTTTTGACTGAACATGGGTACTGATGTATATAAGTGTATTAAGAGGATTTTTCTGGTTACCAAAGAGCTACCCTAAACTATTTCTTCAAATAATCTGGAAGTCGTTCACTTCAGTACTGCAGTAGTTGATAGATGTTTTCAATACCAGAGTTTGGTCATTTTTACATTTGCTGTATACATGCTACTGTCTACAGGAGTTGTAACCAATATCCAAGAACACGAGAGTGTTGCTGCAGCTATTCACCCTCGAATTTTACCCTGCTTCCACCAAGAGGGAAGCTGACAAAGTCTTGAAATTTGGGCAGTGTAGAAAATGAACAAGGAATTAATCCTCCCTATTAATACATACGTCCAACAGTTTCAAATAAATTTTTTCCTACTTCATGGTTCTTGCAGATTTATAACTGTGCTAAGGTCAGCAGTGAAAGGTATGAAATCACTTTAAATATAAAGTATTATGAAACTTATTGCAACATTCTGCTCTGAAAACTTTTTTAAGTTGATGATTTAAGTGCTTACTGTAGAGGTTTTTTTGGCTTTCAAGACCATTTATTTGAACTTTGCTGCCTAGGCTGCATGAATGATCTGCCAATTTGATTATTCATTTCAGTTTCTATTTTGCAAGTGACATACAGTTTTATTTCTTACTAATCTCATTTGCCCTTGGTGTGACTTCTTGCTAGCATCAGTAATTGTACATTTTCTAAGCTCAGAATGATCAAAATGAGTTTGTGCTACATGACTCAGGTTAATGTTTTTAAAATCTAGGATAGCAATCTATTTTAACATATGACTGTGACCTAAAATTAAACCCTAGCATGTATATTTTATGATCACATTAGTTTCTAAATTTAATTATAATCCTGGAGGAAATATGTACATTCTTAGTACATTCCCCTCCCCAGAGATTAAGAACAGTGCTGCATAACACTTAACTTTAAACTAAGCTGAGTGATCACCTAGTGTCTAGATTATTAATTTTACTTCTCCTTTGTTTGAGACTACACATCATTCTGAGTGTTAATTCTGGAAAATTTTAACTGCAGGGTTTTTAAAGTTGTACACATGCAATACACTGCTTCCACTGAAAAAAATTGCTCCCAGATGAAACGAGAAAATTGTCTGTGGCTTTGGCCAAAGAGCATATCCAGAGACAATAGGTAGTAACTGTTGGACCGAAAAAAAACTTTTTACCTTCTATGAATTTTGTGTGCTTGTTGGTTCATTCTCCTTTGACTACCAGCTGTTCATATCTTGGCATTCCATAGGGTAAGTCCTGTGTTTTTAATGTGAAACCATACACAGAGAGGAAAACTCACAGAACTATCTACACTGCCATTTCAAAACCATATTCCTCACTGCAGGGAGGGAGAAGGGCACTGCACTGGCTCGCTGAAAGTACAGCACAGTATAATTCCCTGGAAGTGGAGAATGCATGGAGCAGAGTGTTCACTTAGAAGCGTGAAATGAGAAAGCGAACCTGAAATGAATTCACAGGAGTTGAGATAACTTCAGGCACAATGTCAAGATAATGTAGCTGAGAAAGGTCTGAATAGGTGTATGTTTCTGAGTCTAGAAAAAGGTGATAATATTTTGCAGATATTCCCCAATGAATTCACACATATTCTTCATCTGTACCACATCATTCTGCCTTGGAAGTTCTGCCAGATTTGGTGCTCACTATATACAGTAGCAAAAAATGAGGGGATCCAAGACCAAGGAAGAGATCATTAAAATAATGAAAATTTAAAAAAACAAAAATAAACAAACAAACAAAAAAAATCCCAACTAAATAACTGAGAAAAAAAAAGTGACAAAAAGTTTTTAAAGAGTGAAAAAAAAGTTAAATTAGTGAAAATTAAATTAAAGAGTGAAGATTTTAAATTTAAAACAAAGCCTTAAGAGAGAATGCTGGTGGAGTGGTAGAGCAGAAGTCACTTTATAGGACGTCTCCCTGCTTTCCCCTGAATATTGGTTCTGGGTAGGATGAGTGTATTGAGTGTGTCCCAGCCAGACACTTCCAGACCACACCCAACACATGTGATCACAAGCAGAGATGCTCAAGTAAGTTAATTAAAAATGTAGGTTACTCATGGAAAAGAGACTGTATTTTCTTTTCAGCCACGTGTAAAATTTCCTTTGTTGATTTATCCTCATTTTCATTGTCTCACAAGTGAGATAAGTGACTATGATATCCTGGCTCTGGGATTCTTGATGACCCTGCTGCCCTCATTTTTTAATACTCTTTGGAAAAGACTTATATGTGGGGAAAACAGACAGGACTGTCTCCAAGTGGTGCATGTTCTTATGGGAGATGAGGTACCAATCACGCTGTAAGCTTGTAGGCACTGATACCATCTGTAAATGTCATGAGATTCATCCCTTCCAAAGCTGGTGGGCAAAAGGTTAACAGAGTGCTATTGTGCACATTCTGGTGGTATGTTTCATATTTATCTACATACAAGATAAACTTGAGATTTAGATCAACCCACTGACATGCAAAAGAGAATTACTTGTGGTCACTTTTATGTGAAGAGAAAATACAGATAGTGTCTGTCATTCCAAATTAAATGTTCATCCTGTGGCCCAGACAGGAAAACCTGTCTTTTCAAGGGAGAATGAAGAGTCAGATTTACTTTGAGCCCATGATATTTTTCACAAGAATAAATATTTATAAATTTACCCTCTTGTCCAAAATCTGGAGAAGTACGCTTATCCCAAATTATTCCTGCAACATGGATCACTGTTTGCCTGTCCTAAATGACCAGGTAGAACTATACTATGATAATAGATCATGCACAGAGGTAGCCAGCATGCAGCAGATAACTTGTATTACTTGTTCACTTGCAAACTGTTTAAACTGCAGTGTAAAGTAATGCAAATACGAGATATAGGTAAGAAATTTATGCTGCATGAACACAGACCACACTTGCATGTGTAATTTGTACAAGAGAAAAAGAAGAAAGTCATCTTGCATTTAACTAAAAACAGTGTATCTAAAATGAGTCTGATGTAGAGTTAGGATCTGATCATGTAGCCCTAGGAACAGACTACATTTAGTCTGAACTTGACATGGTTTTTTCGGTTTTTCTGCTTCTCATGACTACGCTAAAGTAAGACATACAGCATAGTTCTACTGCTAAATGTACTTGTTACATTATGATTCATGATTGTGTTGAATGTTTTTAATTTATGGATTATAAGTTGATTTCATACAGTTTACTTGAAAAAGAATTTTACTGACTAGTAGAAAGTGAGTCATAGAAATGTAGTAAATGGGAACTAACCACAAAAGTAGTGAAAATAGTATTCAGGACTTTTATTTTCTACATTTTGTATATTTATGGTAACTAACATCTCAGTATAAGAGCAATTAACTACTTCATACCAATAGCATTCCTTACTGCCTTGGAAAGCAGGTCTCCTCACAGCTACTGCATGCAGAATATGCTTCAGAAACTGGCTTCAGATATTTTACAAAGAACAGCCAAACCATTTGGGCTTCTGCTGGCACACTGATCTTGGCATTTCCCTGATAAAAGATGTTAGTGCAGTGCTAGTCCAGTTTTCGGGAAGAATCCAAGATGTGTGGGTTTTTGTGTTTTATGCCTGATTAAAAATTTAAACTTTTCCACCATAAGTGTCAAGCTGTCACCAGGGCACCTCTAATTGCATTCACTCCCTGCTTCTAGCATCAGCTGACATTTCCGGTGCAACATCTGGCTGCAAAAATGCAGCTGATGTGTACAACAGGCAGGACAAATATATAATAGGTGTTCTCTGGGGAAAACCCAAAAGGGCAAGAAAGAAAAGCATAGCATAAGCCTTGGTTATGTTGTATGAACAAATATCTAGTAGTGGATGCACTCTGAGTCTTAAGTTATTTTAACATGACCCTAGAAGTTACTTTTGGAAATCTTTTTCAGTAGTTGGTGCAATATAATTACAGAATACTATTGTTTCATGACTTCTCAAGTTTGCAAGTAGATGTAGATAGGTTCTTGAAGAGGTGGTAATAGTTGTGCAAAGCAGTTTCTTTAAATGTGGCTGTAACTTTGTGCTAATGGGGCAGGACATAAGAAACTAGAAACATGTATTGAGTAAGATACTTATATTTAGCAGCAAGTTGGAGTCTGCTTTCAAGATGATGAATGTTGAGAGAAATTACAGATGACAGAAAGAGCACGCAGAGTATCTCCATGACTTTTAGCACATCCCTGAGTGTAAAAGGAAAATAGACTTATGACCATGTCAAAGTGAGGTAAAACTTAAAAATAAAGAACATGGAAAAGCTAAGAACTTCAAAGACTGAAACTTCCAAGCTCTGTGATCGGAAAGTATTGATGCGAAAGAGATATTATAATCAACAGCTATTGCTTCTGAACATAATCAAATACCATCATCTTCTGGAAAAAAAAGACATCTAATCCTTGTTGTTGTTGTTGTTGTTGTTAGTACTGCAGAGCCAAAACAGTATTGAGGGACTGATCTGCTTTTTTCTGGTTTATGCGTCATCACTGCAATTGTTCATGAGATTCCTGTTACATAAACGTTTTTTCTGATTGTGATTCATGGATAGAAAAGAATCAAGCTGACTTCCAGACCCCAAGTGGTGCTTGCAGATCTGAGTTAGAAAAGGTGTTTTATAAATGTAGCTTATGTAATTTGGTTTTCTGAGAAGTGCACAATTAAATCTCAGAGCCTTTATAGTTGATTCCAAGTTTCTTTTTCAGCTATGTCTTCAGTTTATCCAATTATTGAAAGAACAATAACTTTTTTTATAGTTTATTGCTCCTATAAATGTTAATTTTATCAGCCAGGCATACAGCACTTAGTCTATGGTCAGTTGAATTTTTGCAGCTTGTCAGGAGAGTTTGTGTGGTATCCAAGTTGTAGGTCAGCTGGAAAATCTTTTCCTGGCTGCTAGTTTTTATTTTGTGTTCATATCCTTTCCCTGTCACGTTGAGCTTACTCTACACATATCCAAAGCACCTATCTGCTATAGAAAAGGGCGGCTAGGGAAACCTTCCACCACTGAAATTATATCATTGTCCTCTGAGCTTTTTTTTACAGAGAGAAAGATAGCTATGAGCATGCCTGTGTGAGATATGTGCTAGGAAGCACTGGGACAGCTGTGACACCTGCTGTGCATGGTGGGTCAAGCATGTGCAGGATGTCACCTATGCCTAAGAAGTTATCTTTATGCCAAACTGGCGCTTGTACAAAACTGGGCTTTCTTGGTCTTTGGAGAAGATGAGAGCTTGTATTGGTTTTGCATGGCAAGGTTTTGGTGGTAAGTGGGGCTACAGGGGTGGCTCCTGTGAGAAGTTTCCCTCACATCTGTCAAAGCCAGTGACACACAGCTCCAAGACAAACCTGCTGTTGACCAAGGCCGAGCCCATCAACCACAGTGGTAGCACCTCTGTGATAAAGTATTTAAAAAGGGGAAAAGCCTGCTGCAGAACAGCAGCCAAAAGAGAGGAATGAGAATATGTGAGAGGAACAACTCTACAGACACCACGGGAGTGCAGAAGGAGGGGGAGGAGGTGCTTCAGATGCTGGAGCTGAGGCTCCCCTGCAGCTTGTGGTGCAGACCATGGTGAGACATCTGTGCCCCTGCAGCACATGGAGACGCACAGGAGAGCAGATATCTGCCTGTAGCCCGTGGAGAACCCCACACCAGAGCAGGAGCAGGCCCAAAGGATGCTGTGAGCCTGTCGGAAGCCCACACTGGAGCAGGACATGTGACCTCATGGAGAGAAGAGCCCATGCTCGAGCAGATTTGTTGGTAGGACTCATGACTGTGCAAGAGACCCACTGGAGACCCACAGAACATTCTGTTCCTGACAGACTGTGTCCCGGGAAAGAGACCCACACTGGAGAAGTTCGTGATGAACTGCAGATTGTGGGAAGGACACAAGTTGGAAAAGTTAGTGGAAGGGACCCCAAACTGGATCAAGGGAAGAGTGTGAGGAGTCCTCCTGAGGAGGGAGTAGCAGAGACAATATGGGATAAATTCACCACAGCCCCCATTCCCTATCCTCACATACCACTGGCTAGGAAGAGGTAGAGAAATGTTGGAGTGAAGTTAAGCCTGGATAGAGTTAGAGGAAGATGTTTTAAGGTTTGGTTTTATTTCTCATTATCCTATTCTAATTTGATTGATAATAAATGAAACTAATTTCTCCAAGTTGAGTCTGTTTGGGCCATGACAATAACAGGTGGGTGATTTCTCTTTGTCCTTATCTAGACCCATTAGCTTCCTCTTCTATTTTGTCCCCTGTCCTGATGAGAAAGGGAGGGATGGAGTGCCTTTAGTGGGCACCTGGAATTCAGCCAGGTTCAACCTGCCACAGGTGCACTTCAGTGTTACTCCACTACTGTAACCAGTATCAGACATTCCATAGCTTTCATGGACTTTAGTAAGTTGTTTCAATCTCTCATTTTTCTCATCCTATTATTCAATATGTAAATATCTACAACTAATGAACTTACAGTACAAATTATGCAGCCTGCAGGCTCTGTATTTTCATGAGCAGCATAACATATTATTATTAGCAGGTGCAGTTTGTTATTTAATGTTTTAAGCACTGTGTCTGATTGCATTCACAAATCATGGCTGGAGACATCAACATGACATAAACTATGCCTGCAAAAAGGGAACCAGACTGAAATGCAAACCTTTCCACAAGCATTTTGAATGAAATCGCTTCCAGCTATTTAATTTAAAACATTGGGATGTTCATTTCATCCCAATTCAGCCAGAGCAAGTCAAAATCAGACTGGTCTTATTATCCAATGCACATAGCAAAAGGAGTCTCTTTTCAGCAATGTTTTGCAGAAAACATGTGTTGGTACAAGCAGAAAAATGTCCTTTCCCAGCAAGCATTCTGTACAAAGAAAATCCCGCTCACTAGGCACTGGAGAAGTTTCCAGCTGCCTGAACTTCTGAGGGAAAAAGTTTTATTCAGAATGCAGTTCTTAAAGATAAATTTCTTGATTATCTGAGGGAGCCCATAAATGAATATGTTTCTGAGTTGAAAAATTTCAGCCTTAGCAGGGCTTTGTGAAGCTAGTAGACTAAGGAAATGTTGCTGAAATCTTGTTTTTCAAGAAATATGGAGGTAATACAGAAAATACATAGGTAACTGAAAAGGAATAAAAAAGCCCCTGACATACTTCTTTCAGGAAGGGGTAAAATTTCTTGTCAAGGAATTTATTGTCATCAGTATTCACAGATCAGGATGCGAAAACTCTTTTGAAGAAAAAAAAAAAGACAGAGAGGCAATAGATTAGGAAACAATTATTGTGGTTATATATGTGATGCCCCCTATATGTCAAAATTCACCTTTCCCTTTACAATAATTGGTCTTTAACTGCGGTTATTTTTGAGATGTTTCACCTGCCAGCAGCATCAGGATTAAAAATAATGTACAAGGCTACAATAATTTAATGCACAGTGAGAGTTTTCATTGCCCAAAGATGATATGACTGGTTTGCTGCAATACTCTCTTGTACTAATGGCTTAATAAGCAAAAAATCTAAAGTCTTCTGTAGGGAACAGAAAGACAATGTATATAGAAACCCAGCAGCAGGCTTTGTCTTCTTATTTTATGTTTATGATTTTGGTGTTGAACTTGTTTTGAGAAGGCAGCACTGTATTTACAGCATTATGCATCTAAAACAAGCAGTAATGATTGGTCTCGGGGACATTTGCATCTTCCCCTAAAGCATGAGGTGGTGCAGGACTGCCCCCCCTGAAAGCAGTGCCAAGAGGGAAACATGAATCTGGAAGGGACAGTTCCCTTTCTCACTGTTCTTGGCACAAGGAATCCAGATCCTCTTATTATCTGATTTTCTTCGTTATACAGGGTAAATTCAGTGATGGAGTAAATGGAGCATTGGTGCTCTGTGCCTTGGGTTAGCTGTATTTTACTTGTAGCAACAGAATAAATAGAACTAGTCAAATTACTTCAGGGCTCAACTTTCTTGAAAAAGACCTTTCAGTTTATGGGTCTCTGGTCCCAAATGAAATTCACTGCATATTTACAATTTTTTTTCTTGTTGCTTGAGTGGTAATGGTGTTGTAAATTAAGTTTAACAAAGCCTGACTTGAGGGAAAAATGCTTCTGAGATAGCCACATTGACCGAAATTTCTGCCTGCCAGTTAGTCATGTCCCCCCATTTAAAGTCTTATCTGGTTCACAAAACTCTCTTCTGTGCTCAAATTATCTTTTATTTTCTTATCTGAAAGCTCTTGAAAGAATCTTTAAAAGTACATTTTAGACAAAACAGTGTAAAAACCCTTCTTTCTCGTCCTGTTGGGAACATGGTACTCTACTTATTACCATTAGGTAGAGCTTGTTAGGTTTTTCTGGTAGACTCAGGTAGACCCTTCCATTTATAACAAGATTGACTCCCCTTTCTTAAAATATAAGACCTTGGTGCTTACTTGTTTTGTCTAAAAGCCGCATCTTATGCCTTTCTAAACTTCAAAATTTCCCATAAAGCCTCCACACTGAAAATGTAGATAGGAGAAGAAAAATACAGAGACTTGTACATCTGGAAACCATGACTCTGTACTTTGTCTTGCAATATGCAAAATTCATGTTCTTCTCCTCAATAAATTTGTCTTTTCATATTTAGAATTCTGTGTCTTTTTGTGCCTTGTAAGAAAACAATCTATTCTGTGACCTCATTTTCTGGAGAATCTGGAGAAGTTCCAGTGTGCTGGTGGGAAGGGATGTCTGAAGGTCAACTTCATGAAGCAGAGCTGTCACCAATGCTAGATAAGGATGGCCGTGTCTAATTTCTTTAGAATTCCGTGGATTTTCCATAGGTTACAGCCTGGCCCCTCATCACCAGGGCTCTTGAAGTTGTACTGTGAGTGCCATTGCTATTGGAAACTGTGACTTTCTGTGGCAAGATTGAATTAAACAAATGTCCTGAAACAGCAGTTGAGAGGATGGAAGCTGTGATTTTTAGAACATCCCAGGTCAATGTTCTTGTGCAAATTTGTGGATTTTATCATTAGCTTCAGAAATGCACAGGAGAGAAAATTTCCAGTAATGAAATACAGAAAGTACTGACCAAAACCAAGAGACCTTTTAAAGTACAGAGGACACTGATAGGAGGCTTTGTTGTTTAAAGATCTGCGTTTCCCTATGTCTTCTCTACGGGAAGAATGAATAAGGAGGGATGGGGGAAATGGATGGCAGCCAAGGCCTTGTAAAATGTTCTGAATCAGATGCTGCTGCTGTGATGTGTCCCAGACAGCTGAGCAGTGCACTAGAGGCACCCATAAAGGTGCAGCTGTAGGAAGTAACGTGTCTGTGCTGCTGCAGAAGTTGATGAGGGTGGTGAGAAAGGTAACAGGAGTCTGGGGGAAATGAGGTGGCTGTACTGCAGAGCCCCAAGAGGAAAAAAAACCCAACATATTGACTGTAGCTGTTGACAATGTACATAATTTGACTGGGTAGGAACAAGCCCTTAAATGCAAGAGTTCATCTCAGTCTGAGGAAAATACTTTGAAGGTGCTTGTTCCTCTCCATTGCAGACATCTAAACTTAGTTGTCCTGAATGACACCTGTGGTATCTGCACCTTGAGAGTAAGCCTTCAGGGAACTTCTCAGGATCACTGGGCTTGAAGATGCGATACTGCCAGAGTTTTGATAGAAATGTAGTGGCCTGGCAGAATCCAGTGGGGGAAACTGGGTCAGAAACCTGTCACACACTATAAACTACTAAGATAAGCCTTTTTTTTTTTCCCTTTGTCCAGGTGTTAACTATAGGATTATATTAATAGATCTGTGGGTTGCAAGATCAACCCCAGTACTGGTGTAGTGTAAAGTATACAACTAATGGAATTGTGTGACAACTGAAAATTTCCATTGTAAAACCCCCAAGCTATGGAATAGGTTAATGTTTATGCAGTTTGTCCGTTATTTCTATTCTTTGATATTTAGACCAAGAATTGATGACTGCTTGCCCTACTGCCTTACATTTCCATGTTGGGCTGGTTTTTTGTCTGTCTTATGAAAGAAAACACAATTAATGTCTCTTAGTAATGTATTATTCCAGCTAAAAGGCACAACACAGAAATTATTGTGAAAGGTGAGCACATTAGAGTTTTGGGAAAGAGGGGAATTTAGAATGATAGTGAGAAAGTATAGAGGACACAAGAATCAAAATGTGGAAGCATATCCACATTAAATCATGGCAGAAATGTTAGAAAACCCCACTTCTCATTGTATGACTTCCACTATAAAAACCTGAGTGTAAAATCTCTTTAGAAATACAACAAAAGTCCTTAACATCTTGAAACAAGTTTTTTGTATTTATGGAGAATGTCTTAACAAAATGCAGGAAAGGAGAAGGGCAAGGAATTAATAGTCACTAGTATAGATTAGATGCAGCAAAGAGTTTTACCTGAGGAAAAGGAAACATTTTGAAAATGTGAAAGTATTTCATTTAAACGGATTTAGTTTTAAATACCCGATATTAAAATGCCATGGTAGTTGTTGAAAAGGTTATCTTTAAAAGAGAGAAAACAGATACAATCCAGTGAAATACACATTATTTTGTATGGACAGTTTTTTAAACTAAATCAAAGTGAAAATTTTCACATTTCCTGTCAAATTTTTAGAAATCTTGTTCAATTTTCTCCTTTTTAATAATTTATTCAGTTTGGTGTTGCAGCAAAATACTTTTCTCACTGAAATTGCATCACAGCTGATCACTGGAATGTTCATATAGGACTAACCATGCCTTGCTAACAAAAGCTTTTATATGCTATCTTCTTAATTTATTTCATAGATTATTTGTAAGGCACCAAGGATATTTTCCATTAGACAAGATGTCACATAAAAGAAAACCTCATTTCCTAAACTCATTACTAGATTCCTGATGCAGAAACGATCTAACAGAAGCCTTTGCAATCAGGGTCTCTGCTCCAGCATTTTATTTCCTGTGACTACAGAAAAGTAAAATTAGATCAACAGCCTGGGACACAGTGCTGGGCCACATCAGGTCTCACCAGGATGTACATGGAAATGGATTACTTACACCTGAATTACTTACCCCGGGTTCAGAAATTTTCACAGTCTGTTCCTAAAACTCCTAAAACTAAAATGAGAACATAAATATGTGTCAGGTTTTCTTGGATACCGAGAATTTGTATTTTCTAAACCATGCATTTTCTAAACCTCTCTAAACACATGACAGACACTGTAACTCTATAGCGAAGCCCTGGAACACTGCCAACAAACTACTACCAATATCCAAAACCATGGATCTCTTTCATTGTTCTGCTCTTGAGTTCCCAGCCTCTTGTAGATTGACTTGTTTTAAGTGTGTGCCTCTAACAAAGGGAAGATACATTTCTGGTGCCCTTTAACAGCTAAATTTTAATCTTGAAGCCTATAAAAAGTGAAGATCTCAGAAAGCATTTTTAAGTAAAACAATAGCATATTCCACAGTAAGTGCAGCACACAGATACTGTTGAAACTCTGAAGGATATAGGATGTGTTTGAAGAAACGGATGCTTGTAATACCACTTCTGCCTGAGTCCTCTGTGATTTCCATCAAATAGCTCTTTATTGATTTTGGTACGGTGAAAGCAAAAGATGTGTGTGTGGATGTGGACAAAGAGTTGAAGTAAAGAACAATTTCTGCCTTCTTGACAGGGTTTATTACAGTAATATCTGCACAAGACCATAATATAGGGCTTCTCCTTTTATCCCAGGCTTGGCACTCCCATATATTCCTTACAGCCCCATATGCCTAGTCCTGGAAAGTCTCAGCTGATGTTAGATAGGATCTGACCTATACCTCTTTTGCTACAATTCAATCCAGTTATTTCTTGCTTGATGGAGAAGGAAAATGGAGTGCAGTTCATTCCCTTCCTATTCACAACTATTTGTTACTTATTTTTAAAATAAGGGGTCTCTGCTTAGCATTTTCTTTGGTGTTTTGAATTCCATCTGTGTTGTGAGGAATCTTTTTCCCCTAGGTCTAACTTCCAGAAACTCTTTATCATTCTTATTGTCCTCCCCTGATCTTTCCTTAATTAATCTATCTATTTCTTACTCAGGCTGTGCTTCACCCCCCTGCTGAATAGTTATACGAAATAAAGGACTAGGGAATTTGAGTCCTGTATACTCTTAATTTTTTTTTTTTTCTACATCTCCATGCACCGTATCCTAGTCTGGCTTATTTTGCTGGCTTCTCTTCTTGATTATAATGGTGATATTTTGTGTGTTCATCTTTTCTGCATTTAACTCTCAGCCACCTCCCTATCTTCTGTGCTACAAGAATGTGTTTGTCAGACACCAGGAAAGTCATATGAGAAGACATTTACCTAAGCACAGAACATGGTTTCCCCCTCAACCATTTTCCTTTGCTCTTCATTATACATTAAAAATATTCACATGCTAAATAAGTACCTCACTTTAGGCACTTGGTGACATTTCCAACATTAGACTTTCTATTTTCTTGTCAGTGTTGCTGCCGCTGCACTTTGCACCGGCCATGTACAGTGGTGGTGATTGCTTAATTGTTACCCAGAGCTCTTTCTTTATTAGTATTTTGATATTTTCCTGTTAACCTTTCATGTTTTAAAGGGGAGATGGCATCTGTGTTAGATGAGCTCTTCACTTAAAATCTGCCAGAAGAAAAGTATTTTAAAGCTTTCAGTTTTCTCCCATTTTGCGCTTAAGTACCATCTGGACAGGGCAAAAATTCCCACATTCTTGTTGCCTTGGTAGTTTGGAAAATTTAGTATATGAATCTTTTATACAAGGTTCCTCCAGTTTGAAAGTTAAGATGACTTCCTGTTACTTTTTCAAACAGAAATTTTAAAAAATATAAATTTCCAATTTGTTGTGCTCCAGAGGCTGCCATTGGCGGAGATCTGGCATCAGAGCTGTCTCCTCATGCATCACACACTGCCAGAGTGATGGGCAGGAGCAGTTGTCTTCTGTGGTGGTGAGAGGAACCTGGTAGGAGTAATGTGACTTTGACTGATTAGGAGAAAAGCAAGCAAGATGCAGATGGGATTCTGCAGGAGGAAACAAATATATCATTGAGAGAAACATTTGTCAGTTGTGTTTCTGGATGTGTGTATAGGACACAGAAAGGGGTAAGGGGAGTTGTTTTGAAATATTATGCTGTAGAAATTATTTAATTTTTATAATTTTTCTTTCCTTTTTTGAGGAGCAATATGGCAGTTGTGAACAGTAGAGCAGTAACATTATTTAAGAAAAGAAATTCACCAGCTGTGCTACTGTGAAGGTAACAATTCAGTTCAAAGCTTTCAGTCCCTAGTACAAAGAACTAGGAGAGGTGTCTACCATACAATTTTAATACCATTTCTTCCCTAACCAATTCACCACTCTGCTCTGACATTCAGAAGGGGTTATGCATGATGGAAGTATGTGTGTCTGCACAGCACAAGTTATTACAGTGACTCTGCAAAGTTGCATCAAATGATGCCAAGCACATTTCTACACTACATTTCTTGGACATGCTGGACATAATATTTTAAATATTTGACAGGAACAAGAGACTGCAACGTATGTGCAATTATAATACCCTAAGAGGTGGGTTTTTGAGATAGTGTTCTGTAATTTGCAAGATTTGCCCTGTTCTCTAGTGATGTAACAATAAGGGAATTTACTCCCAATTTTAAAATATCGTTTATAATATTCATTGGGCCCAAAATGCTGTGTTTTAAAGAAAATTCCTTTCAACAAGATGATTATTGTCTATACAGCTATTGATGTATGAGCCATATTGATTTATTTCAAATATTATCTAGTAGAATTAAAATTTTCCTGTCAGGAAATCTTTGTGATAGAAGAAAATGTCTATAATATTGCATCTGAAAGGAGCTTGAAAACTTGTATGATTAAGTGATGTGAGCTCTTAATTTTATTTCCATATTACATTTTTACACTTCCCCATAGAAGAGTCTGAAATGCTTATTGTAAGCATACTCGTTCCAGGGGCACAACAGATGAGAATTTCAATTCTACTCTAAAATTTTGCACTGAATCAAAGGTTCTGAATAGAACCACAGAGCTAAAAACTCTTCTGTAACTTCTGTTTCACTTTTGTACTGTGAATTCTCTGCTGCAGTTCTGAGAGGCACAGCCCTTATAGAAAATGGGCAAAAAAAAATAGAAATATCTAGTCAAAAAAATCAGTCAAAAATCTGTCAATAAATAAAAAATATGTTTGTACTTCCCTAAGCTGCACCAGCTGCCTTTTGTTAGCTGGGGGCTTCTTCAAGACAATAATTTATTTTTTTTAATCTCTAGGGAAAGACAGTATTGTCTATTAAGCAAAGAATCTTCATTACAGCAATTTCCATGGTACAAGTTGAATTTGGAAATGGGGATTCTTTGCCAGTGTATGTGTTACTTGTGTTCTTCATTTCACAGCATCATAGGGATCTCAAAATTCAAAAATTTTCAGCAAACAATTTCAGGATTAGTGCCACCACTTTACAACATAAGCAATCAGATCAAAATAACGTTATCTCATGTGATAGTGATGTTGCCTTTTGAGAAAAAGAGGACTTGTTTGTTTTCTGCAACTCCTCTCATTAAATCTGCATGTAAGAGCTCTGAACTAAGAGAGAAAATCATCTCTGTGCTCTGTCACATTTATCTGAACCATTAAGACACTGAACTCTCTCTGGGGCTGCTCTGCTCTTCTGTGTCGTACAGGAGGCATTTTCATCCAGCACCTTTTGTCAGTAGGCACACTGGGATCAGCAATAATTGATCAATAGCAGAGCTCATGTTCAGGTGTCTGTCTTGAATACATTGTGTCATGTATGGGCATTGCTTTATCACAATAAATTAGAACAGTTTGAAGCAAATTCATAATTTGCCCTTGTCATACTTCAACCTTGTTTCATTTAAAACATGTCTGACAAATGTGGGGATTTGTACAGAGATGTAAAAGGATCCAGAATTTTGCCTTCTTAGTTCAAAGACATTATGTATTTCAATTTCATCTTGTCTCCAAGATTAGTCAGATTCTAATTACTCTATCTTTGCTTAAGACAGTGGGGTTTTTCTTCTGTTTCTGATGTGTGGGTTTTTAACATCAGATGAACTAGTTACATTCAGAGGTCAAATTACTTAGAGCTCAACTGAGCAGACAGGTGAAAAATCATGTAGACATCAATTATTAGAAATTTCCACTCTGCACTAAACCATGAGATTTCTTTTTATGATCAAAATCAAACTGTGGCTTGCTGAAGACAACATATTAAGATGGATTTGCCTTTATCTCTTGGGGTTTTGAATTTAATTTTTTTGTGGGAAGTCTTATACAGTCTGAGCACGGTTTGGGATTTAAAAGAAGGTCAATCTATCTAATTATTTTAACCTGAATTATGAACTGAATATTGGTAATCAAGCCTATTCTCACAGTCATATTTTGCATTGGAAAGAACTTCTCTTTCTTGTAGTAATGGTGTTGTATCTGAAGAGATGAATGCTCTACCATATGCTTTGGCATATTTACAAGACAATTTTCCTTGTAAAATTTTTGTTTGCATCCTGTCAGTGTATCAGATCTCTTGAGTAACTTAGTCAGACTACAGAATGCAGTTGCTCAGAAATTTACTTTGTCCATCTTACTAAAGAAATATAACAATAGTGTAACAGTTTGTATAAGGGGGAAGAAGAAATGGAAAATGGCTTGCCCATGTTTCTGCCTTTAAATGAGGCAGGCAGAAAAGTTTTGCAGCAATGATTTGGACAATGTCAAATGAATTATTAGATGATGGCTCCTCAAACTCTTTCCAATTCTAATAATCCTTGCAGTAAGATAAGTAAGGTACAGAAAACTGAGATATGAGTCAAGCAAACATACATTTGAGTTGCCCACACTAGCAGAGTTTAAGGATAACTGTAACTTGTAGAGCTGTGATTTACATTCTTCACATGCATCTCTCCCCTTCATTTAACTGGATCTTGGGGGTTTTTTTGGTGCTTTTTATTTCCTGGAAAATGGGAACCTGCACTAAGTCTGAGAAGGAGCAGTCAGAGTGCTCTCCTGTGACTTTCCTGCAGAGCAGAGGCACAGGTGTGTCCTGCACAGCCAGGAATGGTGCAGAAAGCCACACAGGTGTTGCCAGTTGATATTGGAGTTATTCCAGTCATGCCAGCATGGGACAGACCCGAGATAACAAGCTGTGCTAGCAAGCACATGCATTACCCCACTGCTTCCCATGTGGCATGGGCTACCACCTCTGCCTGTCATTACTCATGTGGTGGATGTGTAGCGGCCTTGAAGAACTTGGGGCTTCCCTATGTCATGTGGACTGAACTGAACTGACAGTGACATAAAGAGTGGTCTCTTCCTCAGCTGTGCTCTTGTTGAGATTGCGTGTGTCTCCTTTTAGAAAGAATTTTGAATTGCACCAGCAAATACAGAGGTGTACAGAGAGCAGTTCGCTGCGTCCTGGAAAGTGTGGTTGCTGAAGAGACTTTGGAGTCTCTGCTCATAGTCATATATGCATTTCTTGTCTTCCTTGATTGTAAGAGCTGAGAAACAAGACTCTGAAGAGGAAGTTGAGACACCAAAGAGCTTCACACTGCTGGAACATGGGCAGGTGCTCAGAACCTGGGCTGCTGCCAGCACTTCTGCATCCACATGGAAGTTCAGCTGTGCCGTTTCTCTCCAGAGACACTCTGATGCCCAGAGAGGTTGAAAGGTTTCCATCCACAGAGATATTCCAGAGCCCACAAACCCTACTTAGAGCAGGAGACTTGACTATATGGCCTATATTTTTCTGTCGTTCAATAAACAGCTTATTCAGTTTTCTCTAGGTTTTTTGTATGAAAAAGCTGTCATTAGCCTGCCTGCACTTTTTGTGTGTTTGATTGATTATTATGTTTGTGAAATTAAGTGTTGGACAAAAAATAAATTGCATTTTTCTTTACCAAAGCAATGTTTTGCCAATAAGCCTCTAAAAGCAAACATGAATATTTAACAGACAATTCATTAAATGTAAGTATTTTCTATTTTAAAAAATTATAAATGAGAAATAAATCCATATTGGAAAAATATTTGCTTTATATTTTACACTTGGGATAAATCGCAAAGGAAGCTGCCTTATAAAATGTAGTTCAGTTGTGTGATGTAATTTTAGTGGTCTGTGATGTCAAAAGAAGAATAATGTACTTAAGAGGCCTTTCTTTGGCCCATAGAACTGTCAAAAATATTTGATGATCTCAACTATCACTGTAAAAAGTATTAACTTTTTAAATCTAAAGTTGCAGCAAAGAGACAATGTCATATATTGTTTTCATAAGTAAAAATGCTTTCTTCTACCAAGAAATTTTAGCTATCTGCATTTTTAAATCTGCAAATAATGATTTCACAAGTTTATAATAATTTTCCAGTCCAGAGGAATTTAAAAATATTTGTCAGATAAAATCCATATTACTAGCTATTTTTTCACAGAGATCTTACCCAGATGGATCTAACTTGTATTAATTCAGTATTTGCTAATGGAATTATAGAAATGTTCTATCAATCCCTCACAGTCAGATCAGCCTTTTCCATTAAGACAGTCATGCTGCAGGTATTTCTAATTCTTTTTTCTCAGAAGCGCAGTCCAAGTCAGAGGATATTGTTCCCATGGTTATTTACTTCATCTAAGTTATCTTACTGTAAGATTCGTTCTGCAGATTTAGATGACACCTGTTGGAATTAAAGACTTCCTTCTGATGTAGTTTCTTATCTTACAGGAATTTGTATTTCTCTACTGCAGATTGTGAACTCATCCTTGCACAGTAAATTTGAGCAGTGATACAGTATTTGCATTTTACTTCTACTCAAGTAACCTACCCTGTGCTTGAAGCTGTCCTCCCACTCACATATTTTTGTCTACATAGAAGGACATTTGCAAGCATTTCCCCTCGTTCTGCTCCAGAATTGAGATCCTGTCAAAAGCTGCCAGAAATTAAGCACTGTAACAATGACACCTGCTCTGAGCTGGATTAGATGACACATTGCCTGAATGCTGGCAGGAAGCAGCCACCTGCCTGCATTACTAACTCCACTGGAGCAGAACCTCTGCAAGTTCTTTGCAAAGTAAAAACAAAGCTTTACTTCATCATCACATTTTGTCATGAGATTTCACATAGAAATCATTCTAAACTGTGATCATGTGCCTCTGTCTCCTTACATCAAGTTTTTCTACATTTCACGTGTCAGTGTCCTCCGGTCAAAATTGCTTTAATCAACGGCTTCCTATTTTTTTAGGTAGGGCTATCTTTTTTTATTCTTATTTTCATCCTTACTGCTTTTGCCCTACAGTTTCTTGCAAGTCAAAGGCTTCTTCATATCCTCATTAAAATGTGAACAATACAGCCGCCCTTTTCACTAAACCCTTGCTTTGATTGAAAGTACACGTGTGAAAGGTATCAGCACTGTTATTTATTAGGTTCCTCAGAAGCATGGACTTGGAGTCTGATGTTTGTGAGTATGCAATGTTTTCCCTGAAACTGGACATATATTGACCGTATCTAAATAACTGCCTGGTGGTAATGTATGCACTTGAAAAATATTAGCAGATTATACCTTTTGTTTTTCCACTTCTATGGAATTACCCATGTGAATTTACATTTACTTTTGAAGAACAGTTTAAACAACTAAGATTTGCTGGGTTTTGTTTTTCCACTTAATTCACTCCACATGGCAAATCAATCTGTGCTGTTAAGTAATTCTCAAAAACAGTGTAGCATGTAGTAGTTACTATTTACTACTCTGCACTCAGACATCATCCAGAGCTAGATTACAGAGAAAACTGTTACTACAGAAATTATGTTGATTTTGTCTCCTTTTCTCTTTTTCCTTGCCTTATGGTCTTACCAGAAATTAGTTAGATTTGCCAAAATGTAAAGAACTGTTTCTGATCTGGCTTTTTAACTTGCTTTGTAGGATCTTCCTATAGTATGTAACATTAATTCTGTTTCAAAATATTACGTATCTCATTACTTTTATGAGGAAGGCTTTTAAAGGTGAAGAGAGACCCAGCCTTGAATATTCTCTAAAATGATGATAGGGAAAACACCATAATGGTAAATCCTGACTTTTCTTCATCCTATTGTTTTGCATACATGAATGAAAAGCTGCCTGGTAGCTTCAAGGCAAATAAATAATGGCACCATTCAATTGGAGACACTGTAGTTTTATCCTTCTTCAAGGTTATATGCTGTGGATAGGTTTTCTCAACTTTCTTAACTTTTAGACTCAAGAAATGCTTGTATCAGGTGGAGTTCCTTTTATCTTAAAATGACTTGGCAATATTATTGATAATGGACTAAAATTAGCTAGGAGGAGGAGAATGTTCAAGAGGGTATTTGAATAAAGATAGTAATCTTCAGCCTTGATCCTGGAGGGCAGCCTGCAAATACAGTAAAATATGGGCTTTTCAAGAGACATTCCATGTCAGCATAACTCTGCTTCTATTCAGACTAGCAATGGTAAGTTCAGAATGAGATGAATCAGGTCAATAGCAAGTACATATATATTTAAATCCTGCCATCAAAAGGCATCATGAATGCTTGCATGAATACATGGGAGTTTAGTAGCCAGGGCTTAACCAGCACCGTTCTGTGCCCACTTCAGAAGGAAAATGACTGCCTGACCTTTACAAACTTTCCTTGACCTAGTTGATGACTGTAACTCAACAAAACAGGTTTTTCTGCTCTAGGAGTTACATAAATGGCCCATGTTTTAGTCCCTTTCACTCCTTACATAGTGATACTGGGGAAAAAAATCATGGCTTTGTTTTTAAACATGTTTGCGTTTGACTGGATTTCTTTGCGAAATAGCAATGTCTTCATAAACTTAATGGTAAAATAGAAAGGTATTCTTGCCAGAAGGGCAAGTCTATAATATGTGGATTTATAGTACTACCTATATTCTAGGACTGGCAGCAATGATATTAATGATAATGATATTAGCAAATTAATGATGTTTGTTGGTGAAGCCAAAATGTGTATTGTCTGTAAACCAGAATATGGTGATCTGAATTCTACCATACAAACCTATTTTGAAGATCATGGTTCAGTCAAACGAAATACACCTCGCTACCCCTTCTCAATGAGAATAATAATTAAATGCAGTTCTTGTCATAAATAAGGGGGGTTTTAAAGCTAAACAAGTCTAGAGAGTGGTAGTTTCAAGTAAACATTTCTCTAGGGAAGAGAGCAGTTTTTGCCTGTAGAGATATTCTGTACTCAGTGGGACAAGCTCCTCTCCAAGCAGGCTGATCTAAGTAAGCCCTGCTTTAGGCAGAGGCTTAGCCCAGTTGAACTCTAGAGGTCCTTTCCACCCTAGATGAGTCTCCAGTTGTCTGATTCTGGTGAGTCTCTTGTCACCCTGGCTCTAAGCTGTTCTGAAGATCATCATGAGTGTTTGTTAATGACCAGAAGAAAATAATTTTTAATGGATATTCCTCCTCAATAAATCAGTTCAAACCAATGAATTTGTTTCAACATTGGTGGCCTGACAATTATTGTATGGTAACTATAGCTACAGGTCAATTTCAAACAATTATTCCATTTCTGTGTTTGCTAAGTGTTTTGCCTTATTGATCTGCCCCCTTAATTCCTCTTTTTTTCTGTCTTTGTCATCTGGACATCACTTTATAGCAGATTTCTCATGTTAATAGTTGTCTTATTTAAGTTTCCAAGGGGAGTAATGTTACATTGATTTTTGTTTGCATGTTCCCATAATGTGAAATTGAGTTTACTTCTCCAAATCATTTAACAAGCCACCCTTGAAAGTCAATTACAACAGAATAATGCTCCTCTATTCTCAGTTGAAACATTTACAAGATTGAGGATACTGAGTCTAAATACCAATCTAACCAAGAGAGTTAAGGAGATTCCATTCGCTAAAGTATTTTTGTAATGAAGATGGTCTTCATGCTATCTTTTTTTAAAATATTTTGCGTAGCTATTTACTCAGTAGATTAGGTGAGTGTGACATTTCATCCAATTCATTCTCCATCTGGATTTGTTATTCTCTTTCCAGTCTTGTTTTTCCCAGCCTTGATTTTCTCAGCCTTGCTTAGTGCTTTCCTTTATGCACATTTAACATGAGCAAACCCAAGAGAAATGGATTTTCCTATCAATAATTTAGCATTGTTATTTCTTTTTTTCTGAACATGACGGAAGCTGCCAAATGTATTTTGATTAGATTTTCTCTTGGTTAGATCTTCTGTTGGTAAAGCTGATTGTCATTTTGAAAACTTTTTGATGTGCCAACATTGCAAGATATTAAGTAGAAAAATATTTTTTAAACATCTGTATTGTGATAGGAATTTGGATGCTTTTCATGTTTCTGCATGATATGCAGAAGATACCACATTTAGATAGTGTTCACTTGTGAACAGCATCTTCACAAATCATGCTTGGCTCCCATATCTACTATGGCTTAAACTCCAGTATGCTGGAAAATACCTCAAAACTTCCTGTTTAACAGCCATCACTACATTTATAAACTGTTTTAAATAAATTTCCTCCATTTCTCAGTTTTTATTGGTGTACTGTACCATAGTTTCTTTCTGTATATTGGGATTCTTAGATGGTTCTTTTGAGTTTTGATGGATTTCATGCTGTTTTGTTTTTTAAACCAAGCTCTTTACAAAAAAAAATTGCCAATACACTGCTGACTTAACCTCACCTTTGAGAGAGCAGTTTTCAGGAGATTTTTAGAGTAGCAGAATTTAGTTTTGGTTTTGATACGGTATCTACTTGCAAAAGTCTCATGGGAAAATAAAAGCTAATTTGTTAAATGTACCTATAAAGAAAAACATCATTAAAGCCTGATTTAGAATCTATAAAAGTCAGTGTAAAGAGTGCAAGTGAATTCATTGTCTCTGAAGCAAGTCTCTTGGGGGCATTTTGTTGCTGTTGTAACATTTTTTATTGAAATAATTTTCAGAAATTCATCAGCAAAGAAGAAAGATTTTTTTTTTTCTGCAGTTTTTAGCACCAGAATGTCACTCAATCCTTTATATGTTAAATCCATTATTGCAGCCCAGTAATACTTTGAGTACAAATATTTCTCTGTGTCCATTATGGTCCAATACTATATTTGTTTTAAAAATGTTAACTCTGTAGTGTTTGGGTTGGGGTTTAGGGTTGAGTTGTTTTTTTTTCCTTTGTTTTTGTTTTGGGGGTTTTTTGTTTGGTTTTTTGGGATTTTTCGGGGTTTTTTGTGTGATAAAGAAAATCATATATGTGTACATTAACTGTTGGAGTTTTCATTCCTATCATGTCACAAATTAGTAACAATTTTTTAGCTAGTCAAAGAATATGGACATCAAATTCAATTATTTCACCATCAGGATAGTGGAGAGAAAGCATAAAATGTATGAATGTCAGCTTCCCACGCATATAGTCACAGTAGTTTCCACATAAACAATACTTGATTTAAGAACTCCTAGTAAGTTGTATTAACCAAGAATTTATGTGGGAAACATTGAATATAAGAAAATGTAAAAAAAAACCTAGAAAAAGCTAACTAAAAATTTAATTTTCTGGTTTACTGAGATCACACTTTCCTTTTCTCACACTAAGAACACCTTTACCTATTTCTTGGAATACCACCCATTTGATTATTTAAAATTGTATTATACGTAATTTTATGAAAATTTCATTCATATTCATCAGGATTTGAACATTTCATCTTCCAGTACTGTCATGTGGTTCTCTGTGTTCTTACATCAGCTTCAGCCAAACCTTCTGTAGTTTCATGTAGAGCACAGTGTCTCCTCCAGAGTGCAAACAAGCTGAATTCCTCCTCTCCTCCTCTTTGCTGCAAAGAAGGCCAGAAGGGAGTCACAGCATGGCTTTCAGGAGAGCAGAAGAAAAATGAGTTGACAAAATACCGATACGACATTTCAGGAAGAATCAGGAATTGGGAAGGGTGACACATCACATTGGCCACTGGCTATGATTTCTTCCTTTTTCACTTGAAAAAGTAAGCAATGGTGGCTGTTTTGTTTTTGTTTTGCAGTCATCCCTAACAAACAGTGACATCATCTTTGTGAAACTGCATGCCCCTTGGGAGGTCCTGGGCAAATATGCTGAACTAATGAATGTAAGAATGCCTTTCAGGTAGGTGTAGCTGTATTTTGTCTCAACCTTCAAAGCCACTCTATGCTGTAGAGTTAATGTGATAATAACACCAAAATGCCTATAGAAAAGCTATAAGATACGACACACCTTTAGAAAATATAAATGGAGTTCCTTAGATACCACACTCGTTGCTGTTTCTTGTTAAAGCCTACAATTTCAGTACAATACTGGTTTGAGATTAAGATGGGCTGTAGCAGTGCAGCTGTTTTCATGGGCTATTCTGTCCTTAGGCCCTTTAGCCCCTTCAATGCTGGAGCCCCCTGCATACTTGTGCGCTGCTGTTTTTTAAATGGACATTTCATTGAAATCAATGGGAGGTCAAGAAGATCCAGGTACGTAAGGCAGCACAGAAAGTGCATGTCTGTTTCACGTATCTGGTATGCACCTGTAAACTGCTTGTATAATATGTAGTTAATACCCCATAAATAAGTATAATTAAGTATCCCATCTAACAGGAAAACAATTTAAGCTATAAATGCCTTCTTTTTCTGTGGAGAAAATAGAGAACTTATATTAAATGCTGCTGATAACCAGATGAATTCCACATTGAAATTCAGGTTATTTATATGATTGATTAAATATTATTTGCATGTTGGGCTATGAAATTTTCTATGTAAAATATTGCTTTTACTCTGCTGGTTATCAGAACTTTTAAAGTAACATAATGACTTCCACTGGAACTGATCACAACTCATGAACTGAAAGACCTTAATTCTCCTTTCAATTAGCAGGGTTTGTAATATAAAGCTCCATTGATTTTAATGGAATTACTCCTGAATAAGAAAAGGATCAGACCCAGAATATGCAACTAGTGAGCTGGTGTCTTTGTAGGATTCCTTCTGTTTTTTCTTACCTAGGTATGAAAAATGCCTCCTGTATAAGACAACCTGCAGCAGTAGAGAGCTTGTAAGGAAAAATGGATATGTATAAATTCAAAACTGCAGGGTTATTTTGTATTTGTTTTGTTTTCATTTTCACAGCAAATCTTCTTCCTTATGCTTTTAATGCTAAAGAGAAAATTCTAAAAGCACTCACAAGTCATTGCAGGATAATAATATTCTTTTTTTTAAAGTGTTCTAGCCATAGAAACAATGGATTAGGCCAAAAGTGTGCCTTCTTTGACTTCTTTGGCTTTCCTAGAGATGAACCTGCTCTGGCAATAGAGTGAGGTCTCATGATTCAGAAATACAGCAGGAACACTGAATTTAGTCATGGAGCAGCTTCTTCTTTCCTGATCACTCAGCAGATAGCAAAGTAGGTGTCATACAGATTATATAGAAAGCTTTGAAAATACTGAGGATTTCTTGACCTGCTTCAGGATCATGGCTTCATTCTTTCCACATGCATAAAAAGAATTATTAAAGCATTACTAAGAGGAAATCATGGTAATTCACTAGTGACTGCTGGGCAGGCTCTTCAATTATGTTTTAAAAACAACAGTACAGTTTACCATTTAAAAAAAATTTGCAAAATGTCCACAATTCCATATGTGTGTTTCCAGATGCCTTTGTCTAAGCACTTGTTTTAAAAGCTGCTGAGTGCTTTTTGCTCCTGATTATTCAGGCCAGAATTGTGCAAGGTCCATGCATCACTGAAGGAAATCCTTGTTGTGTCAAAGCAGGAGTGACAAAATGGTGGATACCTCTGAATATTGAAAGCAAAATCAAGAAGTGGATGGCATCTTCAGAAACACTTAGCTTTGAGCTTTCTCTGCTTCTTTTGAGTAGAGCAAGATAAATAACACTATCCAAAGAAGGCTGGCCAGCATGAAATAGTTTAGAAAATTTTACTTCACCAGCACAATATGGACTCTGATAACAAAAATGTCGAAAAGTTCTGAAAATTAACCTGCAATACTAACCACATTTTTTTATCATTTATAAAGCATAAAGCTGTCTCATTTTAGATTACTTGCTTCCTATGCACTAACAGCATTCCTACACTACATCTACTACAATGTTTAGAACATGTGTGGTGTAAGCCTTCGTTTTCCAGAAGTGGTGCAGTTTCACGTTATGCAGTGGAATCTCTCAGAATACACAGAAACCACCCTGATTAAGCAATGACTTTCAGTGGATGACAAAGCCTCTGGAGGAGGAAATCAGAGTGTGGTCAGGCAACCAAATCTTCCAGTATGGAGTATGAGTCCCAAATCCGCACTCAAGAACTGTCCGATTTTCTTAACTCTCATGAAGATGCGATCTCTGTGCTGAAGGCAATGTGTCAGATGCTGATAGGCGCCTATGAGAAGAACAAGAACTGCCAGCAGGGGAGTGGGACAGGAGGTGGACTCCCTGTCCTGGACCTACACGTGCTGGTTAGGGGCTGCTCTGCACTGCAGGGCTGGTCAGGAGGCAGGCTGGCAGTGGGTTCAGCATGCATCTGCTCGTGCTGCCTTGTCTGCTCACTTGCTCACCATTTGCTCTCACACACGGCTTATTGCACTGACAGCAGGAACCAGCCTGTCTGAGGGGCAGAGGCAGTGGCTGCACACATGGCAGGGTGCTGAGCACATGTGCATTTGCTTATGTAGCCCATATTCTGTTTCAAGGGATGTTATCCCAAGGCAATCTCCGCCCCGCTTGGTACTGCATGTGTTACAGCATATCGCAGCATAAGGTACAGCTTTCCTGGCTTTTCTAAGTGATTCCCCCTTGTGTTTCATCAATGCAGCTTTAATAACTCACTCGTAGACATCATAGAATTTATCCATATTTGCGTCAGTCCTATAGAATTCCTGCAACAGTTTATAAACTCTGACATAGAAACTTCTTTGGATCCCTATCTTTCACACATGACAAATAGCAGGAAAGGAGGAGACAATGGGAAAATTATGACCTTCTGGCAATTCAAATGCCACCAGTGTCTGTGTGGCTTCCTGTGACAGTTCTGTTAATCTCTCTTTTAGTCTCTTCCTCCACCTCTTACAGGCTTCTGTCTTCAATCTCCTTTCCTTCCTTGCTAGTTCATACTGTAACTGACGATGGGTTTTCTTCTCGACTGGCTTCATTTTTGCTGTTCTTCCAGGAGAAAAATCTATTACCTGCATCGCCGATACAAGTTCATGAATAGGTGAGTACAATTCTCATGCCAGTCCAGTTCATGTTCATTTGGACCCAATAACAAAAATAATGGTCAAAGTCAAGCTGGAAGGAAAAGTTTATCAGTTGCGCTTGTAGAAAGGGTGAAGGGAGTGATTAGAAACTAGGGCATCCACAAAAAAAAAAAAAAAAGGAAACAGAAGTTGCATTTTTAAGGCATCTGCAATGTGAAAATAGCAATTAATTTTATCAGTTTTGCCTTTTTCAGGGATGAGAGGATATTTTCCAGTTGATGGAGTCTTTAGAGAAATACAAGTATGTTAGAGCAAATGCTGTGTCTCTTTCTTTCCATGTAGCTCATTAAGGAATTCCTTGGGGTTAGAGTCCCACAGTTACAGTATTTTTTTCATTTCCATGAACTTCACTTACTTGTAATGGTGGTTATTTATTTATTGCTTTTTCTGTGGGGATGCTTAGTACTTTGTTGGTAGATGAGAAGCCAATGAACCAAGCTTGAGAGATGTGTATTTTCCAAGAATCTTTGAAGTGCTTTCACTCAATTATTTAATATCTTTAAGGTTATGGTTGATGCCCAGGTTATGCCGGACTTGATGCAATGAAACTCTTTCCCTGCAGCAGTTTGCAATTTCTTTTTGATACTTTGGAAAATTAAATATCTCCAAAATGCCTAAAAATTATACAGGCTTGGCAAAAACCAGATAATTTATATATATACAATTATCTGTCTCACTGTATGTGGCATTTAGTGCCATGGTACTGTTGATGCAGTTTTCAAAGGGGTCTAGCCCCTGCTCTACTGTTTTACAGAGGTCAGTGGAAATATTCCCAAGAACCTCTAAGAGAGAAAAATTAAATTTGAAAAATCTGCATTTTGGAGTAAACAGCCATACCATATTGCACATAGCATCAATACATTTGCATCCATGGGATGATCACTCTGCAGTATGGGCATATTAAAAAGCATTTTGGATATTAAGTTATGTCACAGCGTGCTGGTAACTTTACAGTACCAGCATTAATATTATAGTACAGAATTTGCCTTTTCATATTAGTAAGCAGCAAAAGAGCACTTTGCAGAGTTGAGACATTTTATCCCTCTTTGGCACAGGATAAAAGATGCACACAGATCTTCTAAAATTTGTTGATGCAGCCCCACTTTCCATGCCCACCTTACAATAGCTACTATAGCAGCTTTTAGGTCTGGAATTGGTCTTGACTTTAAAGAAGCATGGCTGCTTTGACTAAAGCAATAGGTAGGAAGGAGAAGGTGGAGATTCCATAATTTATATTTTATATTTATATTTGCTTCCCATTCATTATCTCATGAGTCAGGATGCAATTTGAAGTCACTATGGCAAGAGGTATGATATTTTTCTGGTATTTAGTTCCTGAGTGATGAGAACACTTGGCTAAATTCACTTTTTATGTTCAGGTCTATAAATAGCTACTTGTGGCAGAAAAGTTGTAACTGAAAAGCCCCAGAGGGGAAAAAAGAAAACATATTCGGCTTTATTTTCACTTATGTGAAACTTAGATATACGGCTTCAATAAAGGTCTATTTCCTCTACTTCTAGTTCAGTGTAGATTACAAGTACAAAGTAGCCTTTGTCAATTTTTTTGAGTTAATACAATCATTATGTTGGCATTTGTGTAAAACTTATTTTAGAGAGGAGTTTTGTAAGAAGGCAAAGCCCAGAACAGGTCTCTTGCAACTGGTCAACCTGACCTGAGTTTTCTCTCTCAAAAATTCTAGTGGTCTCAAAACTTCAAATTACAAAACTCTCCTACTTTAAAGGAAAGGAGGGGTATCAGATATATATTCAGGACCTGTATGGTGGTTAAAAAACAAACCATTTTGTGCATAAAGTTCTGTGAAAGCTGACCTACTCATAAAAATCAGTCTCAATTAAAAACATTTTAAAATTTTTCAAACTTTCCTTTGAAAAATGGTTCTATCCCTACCCCACTTTATGGTGAGAAAACAGCTTCTTTTAAACTATTTGAGAGACTCTTTGTGTGAGTTAACACAATATGTATCTTCAGAAGGAATGTGCTGAGTAAAGACTAGACTTGGAGACCAGGGGCTGGACTGAAGTGGGAGAGACTTGTCTTTGAGACACTGTGTGAAGCAGCTGCCTCTCCATCACTCCATGCACCCCCCTTGCTCCTGGGTAGGACAGCCTGCTTTCCAAACACTGTTCCCCTATTCAGCTGAGTATGGGGGAAAGGAGGCCTGGATTAGCCATGAAGAAATGATAAAAAAAAAAATAGATTTTAACTCTGTGTGTCTGTGTTTGCTGGCACCAACACCACTCTTTCAGCTTTTTCCTTTTGCAAGATGCTCCTGTAGAGTACAAAACCTGCACTGCTGACTGATGGCACTGCTGGAATGAGCTGGAGGAAACTTTAAAATTTGGTCATTTTTTTTTCCAAGGAGATAACTAGGGGGGCTTGCTTTCCCTGCAGGAGGCTGTGCTGCATGTTCTGTGCTTTGCAGTAAGGTTTTGCAACCTTCTCAGACCCGTTTGCCAGCAGGCTGACTGAGCATGCCAAGTAATCTGAGTCTTGGGAATGGCAAACCACTCAAATTCTGGGTATGCTCAGTGAGAAGCCAGCATGAATAATGCATTGCTGTTAAGTGGGGAAAGCACTCAGTCCCTCTGTGCTGTGCTTGTGTGGTGTGATAAACCTGCAGTGGGCAGTATCTCAAATGTGCACATTGGCATGCAGCATGAATGGTAAAGGATTGCAGATGGGCAGGGGTGTTAATAGCTTAGAGAATTCAAACGAGTTTAATTAACAGGAATGGAACAGGATATTTAGAAAAACCCTCTTCCTAATTCCTCCTCCCTTTTCCATACCCAGACGCACTAAGCCTGTTGAATATACAGTAACACAGGGCTTACAGAATTTACAGAGGAAAAACCAGAGGCCAGAATACATGGATTTCCCCACAGAGAACATACTTTCCCTTGGCATTTCTATCAGTGGCTAACAGACTAGCTCAAGGCTGTCAGGCTGGATGCTGCAGCTGGAGAGTTACAATTGGTCAGGCCCTTTAGAGCCCTGGGATCTGACATCTCACCTGCATTCAGCATAGACATTTGCAAACTATCTCCTCCTGTGCTCCAAACTGCTGGGTCAGCGCAAACACTACTCATGGGGAGGTTTTAACAAATTAAGTGTAAATCTTATATATATATATATATACATATTCCAGTTTTTCCAAAAAGTCCTGATGATAAATTTGCACACACATGTAGTACCCCTTGCCCTATCATGCTATTTAAAACTGGAAATGTACGAACGGGACCAAAACAGGTCCAGCTGATTTAGTTACAATTTTGAAATGTTCCCATGTTTAAAAAGGAGAATTAGCTTCCTTATAAGAGATAAAAATATCTGGTGGAAGAAGGCTGAATATTCCAGGAAATACCATATGAATTTTAAATGAAAATATGTTACATTTTCACATCACTTCCCCATATATTCAGCTGCCTGAATATGGGTTTTCCTCCCTCAAACTGACTGTGCAGAGGTATCAGTGTTTGCTGGTCATAGTGTTCTTATGTTGGCTCTGTCAAAAAAAACCAAAAAAAAACACCCGAAACAACAACTACAAAAAACCCACAAAACAAACAAACAAACAACTCCCTCAACTATATTTCCAGTCCTTGAACTTCATGCAGAACTGAGCTTTAAATTCAAAGGAAGTAAATTGTTGCCTTTAACTCCCCTTCGGGAAACATTCATCCAGTGACTGAAGTATGGGCACACTCCACAATTTGTAGTACTTGATTTTTGCAGGGATCAGTGATTAGGACTTGGAGTTGTTAGGAACTTCTGAGAGAGTAGGGCTCATTGTGCTAAACATAGCTTTCTTAGGTGTTTTTCATTGTAACATTCTCATATGGATTTGAATTTGTCTTCTCCAATGAGCTCTGATTCTTCTCTTCGTTCCACAAGGGGTGAATCTTTGCATGAGTGAACTCGGAGTTAAATCTGCCCTTTCTCTGGCTCAATCATTGTTTGCTTTCACCTTCCAAACATAAGAATCTGCATAGCAGTCACCTGTTAGCCTGTACACTTAGGGTTCTGGTTTCATGGAGGTTGTAGTATTGCAAGAAACTACAGTTGAATGAAATTAACAAAGTAGCCTATTTTTAATAGCATCAATTGCAAGGTAAGAATCTGTACAGAGAGCAGTAATGGGACGTAACTTTCTGGGGTTTAACTGCCAAAGATCTTTGTCACAATCTCCACTGTTCTAATGTTTAGATGGTCAAAATCTAATGTTGGTTAAGCCTGAATTTTAAACTAACTGAAAATCTGAGAAATGGAGGTTTAGAGACATGCCAAGCACTCACTGGACTTGATAAGATTTACAGCATCACCGTTGCTTTTCTGTGGAGACAAAATAAATACTCCTCTGCTGGAAGCTCATTATTAACAATCAAGTTCAGCATGTGTAATTTGGTCTGCCTCGAAAAAAGTCAAAAGACATCACACCTTGTTGTAGTTGTAAATATTAAGTGTCCTGGTTTGACAACCTGTGCTTCATAATGTAGTGAAAAAACCAATTATCACAAATGATCATACTTATCATGTGCTGCAGGATCGAGAAACAGATAAGCAGGTTCCGAGGATGGTTACCCAGAAAGCCAATGAAACTGGACAAGGAAACACTGCCAGATCTGGAGGAGAATGACTGCTATACTGCTCCATTCAGCCAACAAAGGATCCATCAGTAAGTACTCTATCATATCTCAATTGCAAGGTGAAAACCTTTCCTTATGGATTCACCTTGGAAAGAATCGATTCATGCCTTAAGGACTAGTACCTTCATATTAGTCCTTTTTCACAAAAAGGGAGAGATAGCGAGTCTACATTTCTATTAATTAAAAGTCTAGCTCTAAGCTAGAGGAAATCAATGGGAAAGTTCCTTTTAATTCGCTGGAATTTCGGTTACGTCCTTAATGGCTGTTTTCTCTCGGGTCAGAATTGCAGTTGTTATTTTTCACTTAAAGATGTGGTTAAAACTTATTTTCTCAGCATTTCTACATCTTTAGCATAATCAAAATTAGTCCTTCACTACTGATGATTGAAATACTGATACTCACATTTCATTCTTAGTTATGACTGTAAAACAAACAAAACTCTAAGGAAAACAGACAATGTCAATTTGATTGTATTTCCCTTTCACTTTTAAGGAAGCAAAACTACTTGAAAATGGCAGTGTTTTGACCTATTAGTGACACTTTCTTAAGCATACCAATAGCAACAGTGTTGCACAAAAGTCAGAGAAATAATTTGGCTACGAGAAGCCTTTATTCACTTGCAAAATGAGGAACAGAAAAGGCCCCACATAACTTTCCGTACTCGTATGGAATTTAAGGGGCGTCAAATTTTGGATGTCTTTGGGTAGTTACAGTGTTTGTGAAATGAGAAACAGTCATTGATTGAGAGCAAAACCACAAAGAATAGGCAGCACTGATAAGGACACTGAAAGAAGACACACAATGAATTACAGGTCACTCAAAATTCTGAAATATGTGGTTTTATTCAGGGAGAAGCCACATTGATAAAGCTCTGAAATACATCATTTTGAATGAAAAATTTCTCAGGGATTTGATTTACTAGCTGGAATAAGAATGAAAAGAATAAATCTCCGTCACAAATGACATCTTTCCAAATACAGCAGAAAAACAAGAACAGGTGCAAAACTCCAGGGAAATTTCAATACAAGTCTGTTTGATACAGAGATGGGTCAGTTATTGTGGCCTGCAAGAGAAAGAGTAGGTGCAAATTAGTTTGAGAATAGACCGGTGATACTAAAAAATTAATAAATTGGGATGTCAGCATAATGTTTTTATTACCAGTAGTATTAACTGCTAACTTCCCTTAAAATTACTGCACGTGGGAAAGGGGTTGATGGTTTGTTTTGAGAGCTTTTTTGTGGCTGAAAGGAGAATTGGCATATATGAACTAGAATATTTTTTTCATTCTTCTGCCTTGCTCTTGTTCATGTTGGTAACCTGGCAGGAGCATTTATTAAGTAGTGTTATTTTCATTAACACTCCTGCTGTTGTTTGGCACTTCTTTTACATCATTGCAGACTTGGAAACTTTATTCCCTGGCAGGCCTGACATTTTCTGCTTATCTTTCTGTGTGTAGTCCTCCTTTCCTTTTGTGTGGGGGCTTATAAAATGTTGGCTGAGCTGGCATCCTTCTCCCAAAAGATGCTGGCTCTGACAGCAGTGGTGTTCCTATGGTGCTTCAGCTTGTTTCCTGTATCTGGCTTGTTTTGCTTCACTAGAATTTTGAAATACAATGACTTGTTCAGTATTTGTCTAGCCAGCTGCATGCAATTTTTAACCCAGAGACCCATAATATTGTTTTAGGAATGTGTAGATAAATAATCACTGAGACTCTTGAGATGCTGAAAAGAAGAATTGCCATCTACAGTTATGTCATGATAATTTAGCTTGCAATTGTCATCGGTAAGAAAAATCCATATATTTTGATATTTGGGACAGTTAAGGTTTTGCTTGAGTGCTCTTACCTTACCATGTTACCAATTCAATGTAATTATGCTGGAGGCTACAAGATTGTCATGGGTAGTTAGTGGTGGAGTTCAGTCTTCCACAAGCACATCATCCTGCAGGCCAGAAGATCTCTTGCCTACTCTTGGGTCTTGAGCTGTGACTCTGCATCCTCTTCCATCACACAGTTGTGCCAAAACTGAATCAGAGAGAACAGGTACAGCACAGGAAGCGTCCCAGTACCACACCAGTGCTCAGCTGGCTGACCTCAGTGCTGTTTAAGGCTTTTCATTGAACATATGGCCATTTTTTTGAGCAAAGAAAATGTTTCCGTTCTTGAAGTCCTCAGAGAATGCAGAAAAAATGCAAGGCTTTTAGTCCTTTTGCACTGCGTTAATGTGGTAGCTGAAAAATGCCACTAGTGTCTGCTTTTTGTCACAACTTATGTACAGATTTTGAGTTTCAAGTTTATAGAAAAAGCCATAAAATTTTCCTGCAGATCTAGAATCTTCAGTGAGAGGAAGAGATGAGTGGGAAGTACATGCAACTGTTCTTTGAGAAATACCCACAGAAGCCTAAAATATATCATCAGTCTTTTAATTACACTAATGAGGATTTTTCAGGCTATTGTGCAAGTATTTCTGGAGAGCAAGATATGTACTTTTGGCAGTTGAAAATATTTCGGATTTTTGTGTTGTCATAAATCACTATTTATCCAAGACATGATTAATGACCATGCAGTAAATCACTCACAATTGCAACCATTGGAAGCATAAAACTCTATATCCTTATTTTCAGATAAGATCTTCATGGGCTCACAGTAGATTTTGTAACATACACTCCATGGAGGCTGCCAAACTCTTCCTTTTTTCCCCATTTTATGTGCTTTTCATTTTCTAAAATATTATGCCTTAAATATTCATATGAGCTTGGCTGTGTTTGATTTTGAATAAATATTCAATTTGGGTCATAAATTCCTTATTTTTTCCTTTCTCCATAGCTTCAGATGTCGTCAAAGAACAGGCAGTTTATCTTTTGTGATCTAGAAACAGTTTCCACGTAGAGGGCTACAGTCTGATACAGATTTTATAACATGAACTGAGTAGAGTCTTTGTTTGTGATAGCTTCTTTTAAAAGCATAGAAAGATAAATAACTGACAATACCTACAATTTTCTGGGGAGGAAAATAATTAAGAAAAAAACCCTGACTAGACCTTATTTCCATAGGAATTTATATTTTTGAAATATTAATGTACAGAGTGTGTGCAGTTTTAGTAGATCATGTCAATGGTCTTTTTCTTTCTGGCACTTTTCTTTCCCATTCAGATGGGAAAAGGCCAGATGTGGCAAAAGGTTAGCTTTCAAAAAAAATTAAGTTTGTTTTAAGAGGCACAGCTAGCCATCTGTCCTCCCTCCAAAACAGGCAAAGAAGAAAACACAAGAATGGCATTTGTGAGATGTGCCTACAGCTTTTGCAGTGTGGCTTCAGGTTTTCTTTTAAAGTGATTAGGCATACATCGTAGAGTGTATCACAAAATTGTCAGTACAACAGAAGACCAAATTTAATGTTATTTCTCAAGTAGTAGAAAATCTCTTTTTGGAGGAAAGAAGTTCTGCCAAACACTTTTTGTTTTGTTTTAATCGTGTGGAATACAAAATGATCATTTTCAAGATATCGTTCAAGACTTCTGAGTAGTGTGTGACTCTTTTCTGCAGCCTAAGCTTGGAAAAACTTGTGTTTATACCAAGGCATCTCTTCTGAAAATAATCAGTTACAAGACTGCACAATATGTGAAAAATGTTACCATCAGACATATTCAGTTGTTCTTCTACTACATTTCAGTTATTTTATGAAGTCAGCTGCTTGTGACTTGGGAATAGTAGCAGTAGCAATTAGCTGCAATTTCTTAGATAACTGTGCACTAGCCAGGAAAATATGTTAATTGCTGTTTGGAGATTTTGAACTATGTATCAGGAGCCATTTTCCCCTTTGTTTTTTCTTTCAAAGGCAATAAACTGATTAAATATTAATCAAATATATAATTTAATAGCCACTTAAAATAAATATTTATTACTTAGTGAAAATAAGATTAAAAATTTACTCAATTAGGAGGACTAGGATAGTAACTTGATTAATTAAGCAAAAGTGGCCCTGCATATCAGAGGTTAATGGAGTTATTCTCATTTGTATTATGTCCCCTTGAGACACATCTTGTATTTTTTCCAATTTCCAGGATATATGTCTCTCAGGGTGGAGCTACTTTGCAAGCTTTTTCTGATGTTCAAATTGATCTTAACAAGCTCCATCTCTACCAAGACAATCTGTGCCCATGTTCCCCTGAGCCTCCTCACCCTAAAATCATGGATAGATCATGGAGATACTGCAAATAGGGATATGGCAGAGGGCTGCAGGGAAACTTACTTATTTTGAACCAGGATGGTGTTCAAATGCATCTGCAGTATAAAAACTGTACATTTGCAAATGGCTTTTTATAAATGGGGAATCACAGTTTTGTAAATCCTGCTCTCAAACACATTTTTGTTTGCTACCAAACTTGGACTTGCCCTGCAATGGGTTTTTTCAGTTCTCTCAGATTCTGGAAGTTTTAATTGCCTGACAAATAGAACGAAGCAGGGCATCCCTGAAAAATACATAAGGTTCCTTCTATCTCAGGGTAATATCTCTGAGTGAACCAATTTAAATTAAGAAGTGCTCTGCGGGGAAGACTGATCTGGGAGGAAGGGCAGAGGAAGGCGGAGGAGAGCTTCAGCACTTTCATGACTTTCTATTTTATTTTGGCAGTTTTGAGGCTGCAGTGCCAAACTGGAAACAGAGAGAGCCTCAACAATGTTCTTCATCCCAAAGTGACCCTGTTTTAGGCATATGATATGAAAAGCCCCTCTTAACCAGTAATAAAAATGTCCTTTTACGTAAACAAGGCAGCCAGCTGCAGCCTTAAAAGTCAAGCAAAATGAAAACTAGCAAGTGCTAATAATATGCCCATTTTCAAAGAAATAAAGTGGAGAAATGTTTGGTATTATTCTCAGGGGAATACAGACTCACTTTGCTGCTGCTACTACAGCTGGTGATTTACTTTATGTTAAACGGGCTAAATACCTGCTATTACCTCAGCCAGCAACAGGTTGGCTGTTGGCTCAGTGATTTACCTGGGAGTACAAAAGGTTGGGCATTTTTCCTGTGCTAAAGAACTCACTACTCACACAGAGATCACTTCTTCCAACAACATCTGTGCTCTTAGATTGCACCGCTCCCAGAAGAAGGTGCCTTTAGATATGGTGAGTGTCAGACATCAAATGTTTCAGTGTCTGTGGATCCCACGGTGCCAAGACAGACGTGGATCTGTGCATGCATCCTTCCCCTCTTGTAGCTTTGTCACCAGGCCACAGGTGTTCAGATTTCAGCTTGTTTATCCTGCCAGTAAAGCAGAAAATAGCTTTTTTCTTGCCTCTTGCTTTCCTAAAATATGTAAAGTAAAATAAAGCAAGAAAAGTAAACTCACTTCTTCTTTTTTTTTTTTTCAAATGTATTTTCAAAGATTCAAGAGCTAAATTTGCCATTTGAGGGTTTGTACAACCTGAAAAATTATCAAAGAGAATGTATTAACAGGAATTCATTAGTAATTTTTTCTTGGTTGAATTTGCACTAATTTGAGGCCTTTCTTAGGAAACAGGTAGCTTTGCTGTGCTTTGCTATCCGTGGAAAGATGGTTTGAAATTTCCAGTTCAGAGTTTAGTTAAGAAGGCCACAAATATAGTTTCTAAGCAATTAACCTTCACTGACTCTTCATGTCTCTTACTGCATGAATGTAAGAGCAATATTTCCAGAATGACATTTTTAAGAGGGACTTTAATTAAGGAACCTTACCGTCCAAAAGTACTCTCATTATCTTCATTGGGATTTTCCTTTTGAGTAAGGACAGCTCACACAAATAAGATTCACAGGACCAAGTTAATGATTATAGCTGTTGTGGAACAAATCACTGTCTTTATCTACCTATGCACTAACTTTGCAGTTAATAAAAATTATAATGTATTAATCCTTACTTATTTTTTGTCTTACAAATGAGGCAACAAAGTGATCAAAACCTTCAGTGAAAAGTCTCATAAATAAAGCCTAAACCCTTACTGAGCCTAAAAACAAGCTGTTTTGCTCTTATGAATATTCACATTATCGTGCATATTGAAAATCTAACAAGGGCAGCAGTAACAGAACAGCTGAGAAAATTCTTCCACCTAAAAGCAACAAGGGTTAAAAAACTTACTGGAAAGCCTCTGCTTTATACAGAGTATAGCTCAATAATGCCTGATAAATGTTTATGTGTACCTAGTCTGAAAATGTCTTCAGCTCTGACCCCTGTGAACTGAAATTTGAAGTGTGAGATTCTTTACAGACTGAGAAAATCTTTCTCCTCTGAATTCTTCATTGGATGCTGTAGAATATGGAATAGCCTTGAAGGTTATTTTGTGAATATGGATTTACCACCCACATTTAGAAACATGACAAACTGAAGCACAAAATTTTGGGGGGAAGAAATGTATGTAAAACATGGGAGGGAGGGGTGGTGGTTGAAAGGGATAAGTCCTACACTGAACTGCCTGATTCTCGCCTGATTTCTGAGATAAATTGAAACCTCCCTGGCATAGTCCTAATTTATGCCAACATCTAACTGGGATGTTGTAACACATAGATACAAATACCTGAGATATTCTCAGCCTTTCAATGCCTTCCACTCATGGCAGCCTCTTTTGGTTTCTTGTGCCAGAGGTCCCTGCCCCCTTGATTATGGTGATGCTGCTCTTTCTGGGTCTACTCTACAGACAATTTCCCAGAAAAAAAACCCACCTGTGTATTTGAGTTAAGCAAATGAAAAATCCTATGATTTTTATGTTCAAAAATAAGTGAGAATTATTTTTTAAATGTTACCATATGCAATTCTATCCCAAAATAACGATATTGTGAGGGATGGTCCAGGACATGCAGAGGACTCATTTTTGGCACTCCTTTTTCACCTTTGCTGAACTCCAGAAACTCTTCCTCATCCATGTCTTTGTGAATAACACTAGAAAACACTCAAGGGCATGTTTTTGCCCCACTATGATCATGCTGAGTTCTTGCTCTCCTTTCTCCCTCCTGTGCTCAGATGGCATTTACTGGCACAAGACTGGGCAGGGCAGAACCTCTGCAGCTCAGATTCTCACAGGTGTTTCAGAAATGCTTCAGCTAGTTCTGGAATAGGCAGAGTTCTTCATGGTAGGCATTTTACTGAGGTGTTTACATCTGCTTCACAGACACATCTGGTTATTTCTTCTTACCCATGTGAGATCAAAAGTTGTAATAACTCAATTGCTAGGTTTACAAATGAATGCAAATGACTAGAGCGTTTCTTTTAAAAAGTGATTATTTGTTTTTTTAGAGTTTGTGTAATCCTTGATTTTTGCCTTCTTGGATTCATGACTCATGAAAATAGAAATGCTTAAATACAAAAACCTATTAAATAAGTTCTCCAGAAAAGATGTTGAAACGGCTACCTCGTTGCAGTATGAGACAGTAGTGATAACAGATGGGCAAAATAACCTTGTATTACAAGGAAAATAGATAAAGGTGTTATCTGGTTCCATGTCCAAGTTTCCCAGATAAGGTGATTCAATTCTCAGTTGAATCCTAGAAGAACTCGTAGCTAAGTCAGAATGAAAATTACTGTGCTGTTGTGATATCTGTGAAGTTATCTTCTCAGTCTTTTAACGTTTAGTGTTGTCTGGGAGGTGAGATCTTGGAAAGTCAGTCAGTAAAAGAAAATGAAAGAGCAAAAATCTCTAATTGTCCATTTCTGTTTTACAGAACTGTCCTGTCTGCTTCAGAGTTTAGATTGGGTTACTTTGTATATAATTTCTATCAGTATTAAGACTTACATGATCAGTGTTTCTTTTTTCTCACACTTATTTCAATGGTTATTATTTTACATACTGATTACCTTCAATTAAATTTGATACAGGTCTAGCTGTAAAGAGACATCCTAATATCTATAGATCTTTCTGTATCTGAAATATAAGCTCAGTCTTACTTTTTGACTAACAGCAGTTTGAAATGGAATAGTGACCCAAAACTATTCCTATACAAAAAGACAGTGGCCAGTGGACACCAATTTGATGTTTGCTAACAGCCCATTGGTAAATCAGTGTGGTAGTCAGCCAATATGCATAAATCAAATTACTTTTGGTAGGCATTGAAGGGCATGAATGGGACTTTGGGAACAGCAGGGATATCAGAGGAAGCCAAAGTACTGAGTGCAATAGTGAGTAGAATGAAGACCCAGAAAAGTGAATGTCTGGGGTGGAGTGGCAAAGGAGACATGAGACAGTAACCTCTAGAAAATCAGGTTTTGCTATTTCCAGTGCTCTTGGAGAAACTTGTCTTACATGTCTTTACTTTAGGTTTTTTTTTTTACTGTCTGCCTTTGAAGCAGAACATAAGGAACTTATGTACACATTGTACTGTATTGAAAATTCTGCTGAGAATTTTGATAATAAAGAGAGAGCATATGAAGTTCTCAAAGTCCAGAAGTTGGACTACTTGTTTTTCAAAATGACTGTAGAGGTGCAAAGCTGTATATTATTTCCCATGGGTAATGATTCATTCTGAAAAAGAAGATTTTCATTGGGGTAAAATAACCTGAGGGGAAAATTGAGCAGTGAATCTCACATCGTGCAAAAGAGAAGATGATGTGAATCCATGCCAAGTTCCTGAATAAGATGATCTCATTTAAGGTCATATTTGTCTAGTGTGCTGTCCTACAGACTCATCTCTCTATGACACCTCTAAGGCCTTCACATTTTATTTATCAGTTTATTCAATTCTGCAGCTCTTCAAAAACACAGATGAGGAAAACAATATGGCCTCCTATCCACAGGGTTTGTTGAGTTTTTTAAAATTTATTCAGACTCACCACAATACTGTCTAACCTGTTGAACACAGAATCTGCATTCATACTTAACTCGATTAATGAGAACTGAGAGCTAGTTTTCTACTGTATTTTAGCTTCCAGGACCAAACATAGGAGTATATAATACTTTCAATTTCTGACATAGTATTCAGTAAGAGTAGTTTACCAAATAGATGTTTCCAACTGACTCTTAATGGTAAAGCATAACATAAAAAAGCCTGGAACAGAATTTCAGTGTGAATTTCTATTGCTGCACTTACAGATATATGCTTTTGCAAATTTTTGTGCAAGAATTTTGTAGTTTTCAGTGAATTATCTAAAAATTATGGTTATAATGATGAATAATTAAATATCTTTTTATCTTTCTCCAGACTTCTCTACATAAGTCTTTGTTAGAGAATGAATAGTTACTGACAGCATCTCACCTGGCTAATCATCTCTCAGTCAAGTGTCTTTAATCCTTCTTCACTTGATTGCATACTGTAGATTTTTAGAGCACTACAGAAAGTAATGGAACCAAATATTTGCCTTAAACATGCTATTACATATTTCTGAGATGCCCTTGGTTTTTATTTTCATGTAGCTTCATAATACACAACAAAGAGACTTTCTTCAATAATGCTACAAGAAGTAGAATTGTACACCATATCTTACAAAGAGTGAAATACGAAGAAGGGAAAAACAAAATTGGTAAGTACTGTTTTTAAATATGTGTTTAAAGAAATAAAGGAGAAGTCTGCCTGGGCTCATAACAGACTCTTCTCCTTTTTTAATAACCTCAGTTTTGACTGTTTACATCTCACCCACGGCTCTTGTAGGGGCTTTGCCTGGAAGATGTGATCATTCCCTGTAATATCAGTCAGCTTTCACAGGCACATGTCACCACACAGGATTTATCACCTCTGCAAGGAAGAGGCTGATTTAAGCGGGAAATGAGAACAGATTATGAGCAGTAGAGAAGCAGAGAGATTCATGCTGGAAAACTTTTTTATTAAAATGTGCTTGGAAGGATGGCAAGATTTGTACTCTGTACATCTCAGCCTACAGGGCTTCTCCCTGGATCCCCATCCATCTCTAAGGGAGATGGAGGACTCTGTATCTCTGTTGTTGCTGTAAGTCAAAAGGGAGTTCACTGTTGATGCCCTCAGTGCCAAGAATCCAGTGCAGAACTCTGGCTTCACTTTCAGTTCCTGAGTGGAGTGGACATTTCAAGCAGCATACGTGCAGGTCCAGGAGAGCAGGCAGGGACAGAGGAGGGATAGAATATGAAACAGTGGCCACCTTCTGCAAAGTGACACAGAGCACATACTGCTGGAGTACCACACAGAGACAGATGTAGAGACGATCTCCATAAAACTCTGCAGCCTATTTAATTTCCCTTCTGTTTAAACTTTGCCTTTCCTGAAGAGGAAAAGAAATATCCCAGAACTTCACTTTCTTTTTTTTTCCCCTTTTCTTTCTCAGCTGCTGGGATGAGGGCAGCAATAGCCTTTAGCAGAGCAGGTGTTGCATCTGGCACAAATACCTGCAGTCCCTGACTGTCCCAAGATCCCAATCTCCCTCACGTCAGTTTGTGCTCTGCCTGTAATGAACACAACCTTGCATTGATCACTGGGCAGAGCAAAGCCCAGCTCAGCAGTACAAGTTTTACTTTTCTGCCAGAGACATTGGAAGAAAGCATATTCTGCCATGCCGATGCTGATGCTACCACTGAAAGTGATATTCATGTTGTATTAATACTTCTCATTGCTGTGTCCTTGCTGCTGTCTGTCCCCTGTGAATTAGGAAAGGAATCATGGCTCTATACCTCTTGGTAAATAGGGCTCAAATACCTTCTGGGTCTTAGTGTGGATATTTTGTTTTGCATTGCCTGGTAAAAGTTCAATCTTATTTTGATGACTTTCCAAGTGAAAAGCACCAACATCTCAGCAAACAATATTTCTTGAGGCTCTCATTAAAGAGGGACAAGGCCTGAGTGAGTGGGAAGTATGACTACTTTTTTGTGCCACATAGGAATAATTTTGGTTCAGGTTCCTGTTTATTTTCTGGTCTTGTACTGCTGCAACTTGTCTTATTCCTTTCTGTCTGTCCAGCAACTTTCATAAGACACAAGCAGTGCATATTTTTAAAAGTTCTTATCGTATGGAAATTAAGAGTTTCAGTAGCTTTAGTGATCTGCTATTCAAAAATGTTGAGACTTTCTCTAAAATTTTTAGCTCCCAAGTTATGCAGCCTTTAATCGAAATAGCTTTGTTAAATCATGTTTTATAACGTCAAACTTTAAGCCTGGTGTGAGGTCTCCACCTTCACTAACTTACATTGATGATGAATTTGAATCTTCAAGCCTCTAGCATAATAAATGACAGATTCTGATCAATATTTGAACAAGTCTTTCTTTTATTATATCTTAGTCATCAAAATCTATAAAAGATTAGTTTTTCTACATGTATTGTGTGCTGGGCTTCAATCTTCATTTAGCCAGTTTATTATGAAATATGTTTTGCTTTTCACTTGGCAATTTTTCTGCTCCTGTTGGTAAATAATTGAATACTTTTGACTCCTAGGTCTGAATCGATTGCTCAGTAATGGCTCCTATGAAGCTGCATTTCCTCTTCATGAGGTATTTACTCAGTTTGGTTTTTTTTTTTTTTTGAACAGACATTTCCCACAAAACAAATTCTTAATTGTGTAATCATTTATCCTCAATCTTATTAACGTCTGCCTCCGACATGCTTCCATTTAGCAATGCTTTTTTCCTTGGAGAAAAATTAGGGGCATTTTCTTGCAAAAATACATGAGTAAAGAGAGTTTTTCTGGATCTATTCTGTAATAACTATTTGAGTTGGTATGTCAGTATGTTTCAGAGAGGAAAAACTATCACACTCTGGAGTTTTCTTTTTGAGATTCTCCAAAGATTTTCTTTGTGTTTATAGGCTATGACTTGACTATAATTTATTATAAATTTCTTAGGAAGAATAATCTCAAATCTTAGTGACATCAGTTGATATTTTTTAATGTGATATTTAGCTTTTGTAGCACAAGTATGGAATGTGCATAAATTGTGTTACCCATACTGCTAGTAAGAGAGATTTATCAAATATTCTTCTTTGCTGCTGTTATTCATTAATATCCAGATTTATATTTTAGGGAAGTTACAGAAGTAAGAATTCAATAAAAACCCATGGGGCAGAAAACCACAGACACCTTCTCTATGAGTGCTGGGCTTCCTGGGGAGTGTGGTACAAATACCAGCCACTGGATCTTGTAAGGTAAGACTTACCTGCTTTTACTATGTCACTATTTATATTATGTCACTATAATTTACTATTTATTATAGATGCTTTGAGCACAGGTTGTTGCACTTCTGAAGAAAAACATTAAAAGGTCACTTAATTCATGTGGGTTTTAAAAACTGATCCTGGTGCCACTACATACAAAAAAATATTTGTAGAGGTGTTTGTAGAAGGTCCTGAAAGTGAAAGAAGTTTCCTTCCAGAGTTTTATTCATCTTGGAAGAAGTCTGCAAAGAAAAAAGCACTGAGAAAGCTAAGATGAAATTCCAAGTTCTTGCAGTCCTTTAAAATAATATTTTCAAATAGCTTTGCAGGCACTAATAGAGGATTACATATTTCTTACACTTATAGTGAGAGCCAGAGCCTTTACTGATCATGTTGGCAGAACTATTATTGGAGAGTAATGGGCTTTTTCTACTTGAAGAGAGGAATATGGAGCTACAAGAGCCTATTAATAAAGTCTTCAGATGTATCAGGAGCACTGAAGATACACTGACCATCAGGAAGGGTCAGCCACATCATGTAATTGGTCCAGCATATTAATTTCTTCTTTCATCAGTCCTGTAACTAATAGAAAACTTTGCTCTTATTTATTCTCAATTTTTTTTCCAGATGAAATATTTGTAGAGGGTATCCCTGAACACAAATAGTGTTACTGATTAAGGCCATATAAAAGAGAGAGTTTCATTTCTGTGGATAAAAAGTTAACCAAGAAATACAATAAAAAGTTTTACTGTGTCATGTAGGGTTTTTTAATGCTTTACAAAATAATTTAAATCTCATAATTTAATCCCAAAAGCTTTTATTTCTTTTTTAATACACTGGATAGAAATATGGAATTTCTTTTAAATTACACAATAGAAATTGCTGATTTATGGAGGAGCCAACAGTTATACTAAAGGAGTTATTTGCTTTCAATCTCCCAGTAAACTTTAAGATATTAAGATCACAGTATAAACAACTTGTCCCTATAGGGTTTTTTTATAATTTGTCCATACTGGTCAAGGCTACTGTTCTTCATCACTTCTGGTTTGTGAAAGCACTTTTGAGGCAATATCTGGTGTTTGGAGTAATTTGGTGATCAGACATCTGAGAGGATTTTTTAAGTATGAGAATAAATGGTAATGAATAAGCAGTGTTAGAGATATGATTATTCTGGGCCTTGATAGCAGCCTTCTGGAGTAGCCTGGGTTTAAAGTTTAAGATTTTTTTAGAAGCTTTATTTTTTTCCTCAGAAAAATTTTTCAAAATCTGTTAAAAAGGAAAAAAAAATAGGCAATTGCTAAAGACCCTCTAGATGAGGTCATGAGTGTCCTGCAGTTGTTGAGAGCAGGTCTTTACCCAAAGAGAAGAGGGGCAGGGGGAGAAGCTGTGACATTCCCTGAGCACTGGCAGCAGCCTGAGTAAAAGCCACCAAACTCAGCAGCCCAAAACTCAGCAGCCCCAGCCCAGCCTGCCATTTACTGGAACACATCCACAGCTGGGATGAATTCACTGAAGAAAAGGGGGACAAAAAAGAGAAGGGGATGCCTTTTCCTTCTCACTTCACAGATGCTGGATTACTCACATTTCCTCAGCTCCTGCAGAGTTTTCAGAAGGTTTGAAGACTTGGGAGGAATTAAGGAAAAGTGAGTAATCCAGGGACTGTGAATGAAGCTTCCATGTCTCACTCAGCAGTTCACATGTCTATTGAGCTGGACTCTTTTCCTTGAGGAACTGATGACACCAGCAAGACCTGCTGTTCATTTCACTTGGAAGCATCTCAGCAGGCACACTTTAAAAAGAAGCTTTTCCCAGTACCAGTTCTACAGCATGAATAACCTTTTTCCCCCCCCATAACTAGAGTGATGTGGGGTTGTGCTTGAAGGGTGTAGTGTTGTTATCTCTACAAAAGGAGTGGCTGGATGTTGATTCTTCCACAGACATCTGGCCAGAACTTATTCTGCTAGTTGACATTTTGCTTTAGAAAGGCCAAGAAGTAAATTAGATGCGAATAGTACAATTATTGCATTAATAGATATGATATTTCTACCTTTAACTCAAGTTACCACAATGGTAACTGAAAACATTCATACTTCTGTGCTGTTTTATTTTTTCCTTAGCTGTTAAAATGAGGCTTCCATCTCCTGTGCTGCCAATTTGGCAACTCCCAGATTTCATTCAATCTCATCCTCTGGCAGTTATGGAGATACTAGTCACTAAAAATAAATGAGAAAAAGTCATTTGAGGGAAATTGTGTGATTCTGCTTCCACTCTGCTTTGAAACGTGGCTGTACGATGGCACGACTTGGCACAATTTACAAAGCACTCCTATTAATCAGCAGATGTGGTACCATGACTTTTATTATAAATCTCTTGGAATTTAGTACCTAATAAGGTACCATACATACCTTACAAGAATAATTTATGACCCTTAGAATTGATTACAATTGGAAAGAAACAGGATTTATATGTATATGCTCTGGAACCATGTAAATCAACAGAAACAGCTGCAGTGATTCCTGGGGACTTTGGTCCCCTCCTTCACACTTCTGTGTGTTGCTGCTTCCCTCCTGATTGTGCACAAAGTGCTCCTGCTGCTGCTTGTGCATGTAATTCACAGGACAAAAATGGAGGGAGGAAACTATGTTTTTTAAGTGATTGTAAAATTATCTAAATGAATCTGGAAGCAAAAACTAATGCCTGAGTAACTGCATTTTGTTCCATGTTTCTAGTAAATGTCTTGACTGCAAGCTGACTGCTCCCTTTTAGTCTCCTATCAAGCCTTCCTACCCATCCCATTACATCTGACAGGAGAGCTTCATATGTTCAAAACACCTGCTGGAAAGCTTGAGTTTCTGAGATGTCAAAAGTTCTGTACAGGATTTCATTCTTACCTGCAAAAGGGTCAATGAAAATAGACAGGGCTTGGCTTGAGCCCTGATCTGTCTATATTCTAGATCCATTATTTCCTTCTAGGCATGTTGAAAGCAAAAGGTTCTATAATGAAGGTCATTAAGCACAAGATAATTCAACATCACATTTCATAGGTCTGAAATTAGACTTTGTAGCTGAATACTTTTCAAAAATATGTCTTACTGATAAATATTGGTATTGAAATCTTGACAATTAAGTCATAGCTCTACCACTAGGATGGGTTGAAGGAATATGCAGTTCACCATTCAGGTAACTGGTATTGAAGGGCTATTATACAGCCTAGCTTACAACTGAGAAGATGAAATTATGTTTTTATTATTGTTATTTTGATGGTGCAGTATCTATAAGGATAGGAGAGATGGATTATTCTATCAGGTGCTTGGGGTGGTTTTATGTCTCTGCTTTTTAGGTTAGTTGTGGAGAAAATTTTATGTGAGAAATCCATTAAAGACTCAATTTCTTTCTGTTCATAATAATAATAATCTGAAAAAATCGGATAGTAATGAATTAGCAAAGTTAAAAAGAACACAAGAACATTATCAATCCTGGAAAATTTCAAAGAGGAGATGAAATGAGCAGAATGATAACAGGTGAAATTTAGGTATAAGTAATGCACAGTGATTCTAGAAAAAAAAACTCTGGCATTCTTTGTGTACATTTTAAACCCTGGCTCAGAAAGAACTGCTATCACTGAGGCAGTGATGAAATTTCTGTCCTCTGCATAGTGACAGCAGAAGAAAAGAAACAAATCTGTTCTTCAAACAAATATTTTTGACTAATTTAAGGGAGTGGCAAAGTCATCTCTAAACAAAGGCCTTTCATCTCCTGAGGGCCATGATGGTCCAGACTAGCTGAATTACACATTGGAATAAATGTGGAACTGCTCCAAACACGACACCTAGGAAAGCCTCCAAAGACCTTTTCACTGGCAGAGTTTGTTTCCATAGAACTTAACTGAGTGGTATCTGGGCAGAGCTCTAAAGGAGAAATATGTTAACTCTGGGACCAGAAGACATGATATATTCAGATGATCCTGATGCAAATTACAGTAGCACAGCCTGTGCCTGTGGAATACAGGTGTGTTGCAAAGGGCAATAATGGAACATTGGGGCTGTTTCTCCATATTTAAACCAATACATTTCAAAGTAATGTCAACATCCATCATTTATTTTTAAAACTCAGCTCAGATGCCTTTTCCTTACTTTTCAGAGATGGGTTGCTCCCCATCATGGACAGTGTTGTTTAGGCACACACTGAACCTTGCTCGGGTCTTCATCTGGGATGAAGGTGTTTGATCCCTGGATCAAAAATCATACTCTCATTTGCACTGTTAGATTGAAGGGCTCAGCAGAATAGGAAAGAAATTTTGCCATTAATGCTTGTTAGCTAGAGGGTTGGAACGAGGAAGCATTCATTCTTGAGTGTAGGGAATGAAGTTAAAAAATAAAGGTGGACTTCACTACTTCGAACTATGTACATGGAGAAAAATGGGTCATAAATATTTAGTGGTAGTAAGTTCAAGATGTTTGTCCTTTTGGAGGTGCAGGCTCAGATTGACATCCTAGGTGTTGGGAAAATAATCAGGCTAAAGGTTTCATTAACACTCTTAAGACAAGTCTTACAAAGCAGTGTACAGTGTGTTTTTTACAATCAGGCCTGCTGCCCTTGTCAGAACTGACACTTATCCAACTGTAAACTGTGGTTATTGAATTTTTAAATTAGAGTTTTAAGTTCATTAATGAGGCAGGTCCCTCAGCATGGATTAAGAAGCTTAGTTGAAGTCTTTTTCTCCTCTTTAATCTACCCTTCAGATATGATAGAAATATTTTTTTTCCTACTAATGAGGAAGAGTAAGTAGATTATTCTAATTAGCAGGTCACTTTGCTGTGTTGTGTTTTAAAACAGACGGTACTTCGGTGAGAAAATTGGGCTGTACTTTGCCTGGTTGGGCTGGTACACAGGGATGCTCTTCCCAGCTGCCTTCATTGGATTGTTTGTCTTTTTGTATGGAGTCACCACTTTGAACCACTGCCAAGTCAGGTAATGTGGGAACTTTTATAACTGAATTGCAGCTGTGGGTTATTATGGGTAATTTAAGAGATCTTCCCACAAGCTGTTAATTATTGCATTTTGAACTGTTGAATGAACAGTCATGAAAAGACTGCTTAGGTAATAAGGTACACAGTATCAAACTTCTCATGTTTTATGCTCCTGAACTGGGATGAAAGGAAATGTTTCTTGCCTAGTTTCAGTTGCTAATGGTACTGGCAACTCAGAAGGAAGTAGGGAAGAAGTAGAGCCCTTCATTACTCTAACAGGCCCTCACAAATGCGGGGAATTTTCACTCTGTGTAAGGCCTTTCCCAAAGATCCACCACAGGGAGGCATTCCTCAGATAAAGAAATCCCTGGACCTTCTGCTGAGTGCTGCATCTCTAAGTTTTTGTGCACTTAAGCCACAAGAATGAGTCAAACTGAACTTAGTCAGAAGTTATCCTCACCCTCCTCCTACCAAAGGTCAATCTGACTCAAGGAGAAGCTGGAAATGGTAAGGAGATACTGCTAGGCTGTCCCTGGAGGCCTGCACTCTGCAGTTATGACTGTAAACTCTGTAGTCTTAGACAGTCAACAAATATTAATTATACATGTGAGGTTTCAAACATCTTGGCTTTGCTTACAGACCAGTTTTGTTCAATAAGCAAATGAGCATTAGCAAAGCCTGTCAATCCAGACAGATTGTTTTGCAGATTGTTGAAGTAATCAAGCTATTAATTTTTGTCTTTTCTATTTTTCCAGTAAAGAAGTCTGCCAAGCTACAGATATCATAATGTGTCCTATATGTGATAAATACTGCCCCTTCATGAGACTGTCAGACAGCTGCATTTATGCCAAGGTATGTTTTAGGCTATGGAAATAGAGATGCTTCCTGGTAAAAGAATTAATTTTGTCTTTTGCATTTTTCTTTTGTGAGCTTGGGTAGATAAAGTCTTGAAGGGACAGATCAAGTTCAGCCAAGATTAACACTGTCTTTCACCAATAGTTAGTTTGGGTTGTAAAACATTTGAATGCAATTTACACTTACAGATTCAGCAGTCTCAGAGGTTGTGTCCTAGAGCTGTGTGTTACAGTGTCCTTGACATCAGTCTTTATCTTCTCATCCTCTCTCTTTGGCTCCATAAAATTAATGCTTTGGGTCTGAAATTATGCTCACACCTGCTGTTGGCAGGGCTCAGCCCCAGGCCAGGCTGGCAAATAGTCCTGGCAATTCACAGGTGGATTTCACATGTCAAGGGAAGGATCCTCAGGATTGTCAGGCCAGCTAAACTCCTGATCACATAAATTTTAGTAGGTGAAAATAGAAAATAAAGGCTTATTATCACAAATTGATCACATTATTAATGTATCTCTCAGGTCACCCACCTTTTTGACAATGGAGCTACTGTCTTTTTTGCTGTTTTCATGGCAGTATGGGGTAAGTTCTCAATTTGATATTAAGTAATAGCACCATTTTTTCTTTAAGAATATGATGCAACGTAGGCCTTTTTATTTTCCAGCACACATTTTCTTCTGACACAAAAGAAAAGAATGTAGGCTAGAGACTTTTCTGTTTCTGCAAAAGGAAGAAGGAATTGGTTGAATCAAGTTTTTGTTTGATAATTATTTTAATTAAAACAAAAACATGAATGCAGTTACATAATGTCTACATAGATTACATATATATATAATTCTGGGGGCATTTCTAAACATTTTTAAATCCATTGGGACTAAGGCCTTCTCTCTATTACTGCTCAGGGCTTCTGCTAGCTTAAGGCAGCTCAGTTGAATGTCAGTATTGAAATGAAGTAACGTATTCTTTCTCCACCTTGCAGAAAGGCAGTAAAACTTAAATCCATGTAAATTGCTTGCAGCTAAAGCAAAACTCCAACGAAATAAATAAAACATTTCACTGAATGGCAAATCGATCTGAGTGTGGTCTAACTGTTGCCATGGAGGCTGAATTTTGCCCATAGAAATGTTCTATTTTTGGCTCAACTATTTTTCCTACTATGTCATGAAGGCAATAGGAATCAGTAATTTCTGGCAGCACAAAAAATTATTTCAAACAATCCCTAAACATGCCCAGGCTCTTAACTGCTACCAAACCATTTTGTAGAAAATGGCTCCACGAGGTGACTCAAAACCAGCATCCAAGTCCTTGAGCTATCCAGATTTAGTCATTGTTCTCCTGTTCTTACTCACACATCTCCAGCTGCTCTGAAAAGGTGTTCAAGTAATTCTTATAATTTTCATTTTAAACTGCAAATCTCTTTACTGAACCACAAGAAATATCCAGGAGGCAACATGAGAGCCACCAGAAGAACATAGATTAGTCTACCTGTCTATCGCAGTTCCTTCCTCCAAAACTCCAGTTTTGCCTTAGTTAACTAATTAAATTAGGTCATATATCAATAAAGCCTATTTTTGCCATTTCATGTAATATTGACAATATTAAAATATTACAAATCACGTTTAAGAAAAATCTACAGATCATACAGATTTTATGTTTCTGTTTGATATTTTATCTTTGCTTTAGAGCTACATAGAGCTAAGTAACACCAAACATTTCTAAGCCTTTAAGATTTCTTTTAGATGCTTACTCCACTTTTCCAAGCTATTTGTCCATGTATTCACTGAAGTTGAGAATTTCCAAGACAATGTACAGGCAGGGACATCTCTTGCTAGGAAAACTGATGGTTTGACCCTGCTGAGCATTTCAGTCAGTGCCCCCAACTGCTGGTGAGCATGTCTTTGGAGTGCAGATTTTTGCTTTTGTTCCCCCCTTGACAATAACAGTGTTTTCAGAAAACAGCTGTGCTCACAGCATGGCTTCTGTGTCTTAGCAGTGCCCAGATCCAGGGCTGTGGGAAAAGTAGCTCTAGGAGAAATGCACTGCCCACCCACGCATCTGCAGCACTAAGTCCACAGTGAGATAGAAAAAAAGTTCAGTAGAAGCTGCCCACTGGATGATTTGACTCCAGGAGAAGAGACTAGGACAGCAGCTGGGCTGAGAGCTTTCCCCACCACTTTTGTTGGCTTGCACTGTGCTTGGGAGCTGACTGGCAAGAGGGAGGGAGGGGCAGCACCAGGAGGAGCTGGGAGTGTAGGGTATGGTTTGGGGAAGGGGGCAATCCTGTGGCTCCACACAAACTGTATTTCCTTAAAGAAGGCTTTGCAGAGAAAACAGGGAGATTGTGGAGATATTTTCCATGCAGACAGGGCTGAAGTGACATTCAAATAGGGAAGACACACTTTCCAGGGATTTTCTGGTACTGTATTTAGGAGTTGGCTTACTGCCTGTGTTAAATGGGTTTCCAGTCTGCAGCAGGTCTATTGGCAGCTGCAGGCATTGCCATCATTGCAGTAAATCATACAGGAAGAGAAGAATCCATGACAGCAGTTTGATTGTGGAAATGTTTTTTTTTCTGTCAGCGTGAAACAACTGGCAAGTGCAAAAAATACTGGCTGTGAGAAGTTTGGCCTTCCAGATGATCCAGTTTGACAGACAGTAACATATTAAATAATTATGGCAGTGCTTTCACAAAATGAGAATAAACCAAAACAAAAAAAAAAAGGCAGATAAAATTGTATTACCTCTTTAGCCAGAGTTTACACACTGTTTTATCCAACTCTTTAATAGCTAAAGTATTTTCTTCACTGTCTTTAAATCCATTAGCAAGCTCCCATCTTGAGAGAGAAGCCTCAGCCATTTTCTTGGGAGTTTCAAAACCAGGTGTGGTTAGATTGATCTTTCCATGAAGAGGTGATCTGCATGGTGCTTTCCTCCTTTAGCTCTAAAGTCATCTTTAGCTGATGAATTAGGTGCTTTGCTCCCTTTTAAAATATAAATAAAATGCATCTCCAAGTGATGAGCAAACTGCTGTAGCCAGGCTGCAGAAAGGAATTACCATGACAAATAGCAGCAATGAGCCTGACTGTAGAGCTCTGAAGCTCAGGGACTCATCTTTTATAACTTCATTGTGGCATGAGTGAGGCCCTTCAAAGTAAGGTTGGAATTGTTAAGTGCACCAGGAGATATTGGTACACTTTTCTACGAAATATATTGACCCTTCACCTTACTTATTTAATTTCTGCCTGGTGTAAGCAAAGTAAATGATACAACAGAAAAAAAGTGTGATTCTTGCTAAAGTACGTCTCACAACCAAATTACTTAAGGCAACTTTCATTTTTAACTGATGTATCAAAGGACAAAATGTGGTCTCCCTTCAGTGCAGTTAAAGAATTCATTACAAGTTTGTATACGTTTCTCTGTATCAAAGCTTCTGTTGAAAGGAAATACCCTTTCAAATAGATTGAAGCTCCGTGGTTTATAGGAAAAAAGTAAGTCCCTATACTCACTAACATTTTTAAAAAATATTTTTATTGGTGAACAGATTGTCGTAGATGCTCACTGAGATGTGATCATCTCAGAAGCTGGAAAATAATTTTTTCTTGGTTACATTTTCCAGATGTTTAAAGCCTTAAAAATAGGAAAACCATATCGTACTTTGTGTTTCTGTGCTAGGAGGAAACACCTACACTTTGTTGTTTATTTATGCCTTGAGAAATGTTTGGCTTGATGATAAAGCAGGTCCTGTATCTAGGAACATTTCTTCTCTTTTTACTGCCTAAATTAGATTGTTACCAAGAACAGAAAATGAGGAAAATATGTTAATTCAAAATAAATGTTAAGATTTGAAGTGGAGAGAGGGAATAATTCTCATTTTAAAAATCTAGTTAAATTTGACACTCAATTGACTCCCAGAATGTTTCGGTAAAGCCAGATGGAATTTTAGATTTTGCTTTCCAAAGTGAGGTACTGGGGAAACCTATTTCAAAGATGTTACTGTCTAGATGTTTCCTGAAGCTCTTAGCAAAATTCTGTAACTGTTCAACAGGAAAGTCCAGCAATTTATCATTTCTAAAGCCATGATGGAGACAGGGTAGGCTGATGATCGTTTCTCTCTCTGTGCACATCTTTGGGGGACTAAGAGACACAATAAAAATCCTTTTTCAAATTTATTTCTGTGTAGCATGTTTCCTTTGATAAAGGAAGTAGCTTTAGAACACTCGCTGAAAGGCAAAATAGGAGGGGGAGAAGAGGCCAGGCAGGAAGAGTTTAACACTTTTTTCAAGCAATAAGAAATGCCAACATGAAACATTTTTTTTCTGTATGTATCTGTTAGTCTAATAAAGGATATTACTTTCATATAAATCTTGCCTCTAGCATAAAACGTTCACATTGATCTGCTCTCTGAGGAGATAGAATTTAAGGATGTTCTTCAGCAATTCTCCTGGTATATAGGATATATTCTAGGAGTCAGGATATATTAAATGGGGCTCTGAAGTACAATAGAGAGAGGATTTCTGAGAGAAGGTCAGGATAAAGCTATTTCCTACAAGAGGCCATTTGCATTAGGAGATAAGATCACAACTTGCTACAAGAGCATCTGAGGAAATGATGGTAAGACAGCTGTTTGTACAAGTGGATATTGAGGACTCAGCTGCAAGGCTGAGTTCTGAAGTAGGACAGAGTATACAAAAAGCTAGTAAAAGATCTGGGAGCTAAGGCCAATGAGAAATTCAAAATTCCAAGCAGGAATTTTTGAGAAAACTCAGCATCTGGTTTAAGCACACAAATGGGAAAATACAACTGTGTCCTATTGAATGTCTAAGTGAGAAAAGAATGCTGAAGTTTGTATGGGGTATTAGTAGTTAAAATTACAATTAGAAAATAGGCAGAGATATTTGAAAATGCAGTACTTTTAGAAGAGCTCAGTAGCACAGTGAATCAATCAAAAATGGTTATTTATAGCACATTTTGTAATATCTAACAAGGGAAAACTGAATACTGACCTGAATAAAGGGAGAAAAGTGTAACTCGAAAGCTAAAACAGCACTGTATTATGTTTGCTACTTAGTGACTAGAAGCTTCAAGAACTGCACATGCTTATTCTGATGGTGCTAAATAGGCTAAATATAATATGTATAAATTCCTCACTCCAGGTGTGTGACAAACTAGAAAGAACAGAAATACTGTTCAATGAAGATATATATGAAAGGTTCAGGCCTGGGACTTAAACACCTACTGGAATTCTGCTTCCAACGGCTTTTTGGAATGGAAAAAAGTGGTAGAAATCAATCAGGTTTCTTCCTCCTAGTGCAGGCCAGTGCAGGGCTATTTGTTCAGCCTGAACAAAATAATTCAATATGAGCTGATAAGAGAGAAGCAGTTCTACCAGGAAAAAAAATCAAGGAATGAACCATGAGGTGGTTCAGCAGCAGTGAAGCCCCATTAGCACTTATTAGTTTTGCTGATCACAACCAATCATACCACAATTATTACAAACATTTATGGAAACATTAGACTCAAGACTCTCTATTATAATAAAATCAAAGCAGTTGTTACTTGCTGTAACATAATTCCAGCTTTCAGGAAAAGACTTACATGATACATGAAAATGCTTTCAAACCAAATATTTGCTTCATTACACATGCTTTTGATACCTTACCTTGTCTGCTTATAGTGCTCATTTCCTAAGCATACTTTCACTGCACCGGCTAGTACAATAAAACAGAATTCTTACTGTCTAAAAATTAACTTTTGCCAAACTGCTGCCAGTATTTACTATCGTGTCTCATTTTTATCAGTATGCTGCAGTAGGGCAAACAGACCATTCATTAAGGAGATGTTTTTATGACCGGATGTGAAACATATTGCCAGACTATTGTGACATCGTTACAGCTGATACTGTGCTAGCTCATGAACAAAGAGGTTTATGTTCTCTGGTTATCAATCTGCTGCTTGTAAGTGAGCAATAAAGGAAAGAGACAAACTTCACAGTTGGAGAGGAAGTCTGCCCATTGGTTTGTGTTAACTTCTGCATCCTTTACACAAAATAAGTGTTAAAAACCTCTGTAACTATAAACAGGCTGAGAATTAACCTTCGGATTATGAGCATATTATATTTTTACTGTTTCCTTGATTGTTCTTTCCATCACTAAATGGAAGCACGATTGTCACATCAAAGGGGGGGATTTCCTCAAATCCCTTAGATTCGATTGGTCTGTCAGTGGTCCAGGAAAGCGAACGTTTTTGTGTCTGATCACTCTCTCCATGTCCTGTTGCGGTGACCCTCCACCAAGCTGCCCACTGGATCAGGGGATGGTTTGACTCTCTTATTCAGGGACACACAGCAACAGCAGAAGAGAGACCCCTTCCTGGGTCTTCACACTTTTATTACATTGTGTTGCTTGCTGCTGACAACTGCCAGCACCCTTAAAATACTCACACCTATGATTTGGTGGATCACACTCTTTATTATTATTCATACTGACAGTAGAAAATTGTGACAGTTAAAGTTCAAAGATTGACAGTGACAGTATCTGACTGCAAAAATGTATTCAAAGCAATATCCAGACAAGGTCTAATCATCCATAAAACCTAGCTTGAGACGATCATTGAGCAAGCACAGCATACACTTTTTACCCAACAGACAGGGGTAAGGGGGAGGAGACAGGTTCAGCCCCTCTCCTGATCCTAGAAGTTAGGATGGAGTCTTCTCTAACTTTTCCCCATTCTTACCTTACTTTTATACTATTTTTTACATTTAAGTGGAGCTTGAATGGCTCTAGTGATACATACCTTATATTACTGATAGGTGTAAAATTCTCTCACTTCTCTCAAAGGTATAGTCAATAAAATATGGAATGCATGCCCAGTGGAGGTCATACCTTGAAGGCAGGTAACTTCGGGATGGAGGTGTTTGTTAATATCACAGTTAGGTTTTAATGAACCAAGTTCATACGAGGACAATGATTTCACCACAGTTGCTGGCTCAGCCACAAGACACCTCCTATCTCCCCTGGCTGACAGGTGCTATGCTGTTTATCAGCTGCAAAGAACCATCAAGGTCCCCTCCCGGCAAGGATTGCATCAGAGCCTGACCGGTGTCTCCATTCTGCTCCACCCTCCATTCCATTCCCCTTAGCATGTGCTTAAGGTTGCAGATTGGTAGACGGGAAGTCATGGTGGAATAGGTTTCAGGCATGCTACCTGCATTCCATCCAGGGAACAGCAATTGTTTTTTACCCTATAATTTCCTGTGCTGTTCTAACTTCTGTTAGAATGTGGATACAACCTCCCAGCTTTCTCAGTTTCTACTCCCAATCACCTTCCTATAACAGTCATATGCAGGCCTGTTACTCTATCTTGAGCTCTATCAATAAGGGCTGTACTACACAATGTTTAATTATCAGATGAAAATACTACACCACATATAGGAACTCATGTAGTGTAAAAAAAAGGGGGGGGGGGTTAGATTAAAAAGGTGTAAACCAGAAGTACTCTACAGATTTCAAATGCACTGGACTGTGCTTCCTCTGGGTTCTGGTTTCTGTGTAATGTAAATGGTCTTCAAAGAAAGAAAGTTACTGCTTTATGTGCAATGGCCCCAAGAAACCTTTAGCTTCATCAGAAATCTGCTTTATCTAGCAGTGATGACTCACAGGAACAGTTTTATTCTTTGAGAGCCCTCCCTTGGTTGGTTAGAAATTAAACATTCTCATTTAGCACTAAATGAAATCTCTAAAGCCTCAATCATACTTGAAGCAAGCAAGCTAATCCTTAGAAAGCAATGCTTCTTGAAAGCAGTTTTGATCATCAGCTTGATTTGCTGTTCAAAGGAAACCATTTATGCAAAGAAATTAAAATAATGTAACAGCTTCATTCAACAGTTCTGTAATAGTCATTAACATTTGCTTGACTTAAAAACAATTCTGTATCTTTTTTCTACTTGCTCTAGCTACTGTTTTTCTGGAGTTTTGGAAAAGAAGGCGAGCAGTAATTGCTTATGATTGGGACTTGATAGACTGGGAAGAAGAAGAGGTTTGTATAAAAACATGTACTCGTTAATCTTTAATACAAAATTATTTGGTTGAAAACGTATGGTTTTATTTTGCATTTATTTTTAGTTCATTCTTTAAATCTTTATAAACCATAAAATAAGCATTTTCTTCTCCGATATTTCCTCTGGAATGTAAAGAAACTTTCTCCGGGCCAAACTGTTCTCTTTTTTCACACTTTTGTAAATCTAAATTAATTTGAGAGATTTCAGGGAGGAAATGCACTGTGGGAGAAATGCATTTTTATTTTGGAAGCTGTAAATTCTTGACAGCTCAGGGTACCATGAATTTTGGCAAATGAACTTTTGTCTATTCGTTTAGCTTGTCACTGAGGGTATTGATGGAGAGAAAGACTTTTGAGGCTTGTAACAGCTTCTGAACATTCAGATGTTGGTTATCTGAGTGCTGTGGAGGGAGAGAGAGAAAGAAAGAGAAAGTGGACTTAATTCATTCTGTTTGGATAGATGAAATCCCCTAAGGGAAGAAACTAAACTGCAGAAAGTAGCCTTAATCTTTTCCTCTGGTGGTCACTGGAGAGAAACAACATGCTCTTGGGACTGAGAACAGAGGTCTAAATAGAACTAGAAGGTTTTACTATGCAGGAGAAAAGCAAGATTCAGTGAGTGTTGCAGAAAAATTGCTCCTCAGGTGGGATTTGGACATACAGGTCTCTATAAATCTGGTCCCCTTTCTCTACAGAAGCTCTTGGTGTGGTGGTTAGAGGCTGCTGTAGTGCTCTCAGTGCAGCTGGATTTCTACATTGCTGCTTTGGTGGAAGATTTTCTTTTTTATCAATTTTGCCAGCAGAGAAACAGACTTCTGAGTTATGGGATTTTTGTTTGTAAGAAGCATAGTAGTTCAATGAGGCCATGAAATGGTGCAATTGCTGGTAGGGTTTTCTTTAAAATGCTTAATTAATAAGAAAATAACCCAAGAACATAACATGAATAACTTACACAGCTGGAAATTTATTTCTTTATAACAGCAGGAACGTTGCTATCTGTTGCAAATACACAGTCAGTTCTTGGTGATACCTGAGCACTATTATCATATATATAGGAAATACTCTAATATTGATTCAACTCTTTTAGATTAGCAACCTGCTCTGCCTATGCTGGCAAGTCACAAAGGAATCGAGATAGTCCTGCCTGAGGGTCACACATTGGTCAGGATTGGCCTTCAGGGATCATGTCTTCTCATGGTTAATTGCAAAAAAAGCCACTGCTGCTGCTGCTGATAGCTAAGGCAAAAGACAGCTGTACCAAATTGCAATTTCCAAGTGACAACTATAGCTCCCTCTGTGTCCTTGGAATGAGAAGGAGCGTTTAACAAAATACAAAAGTAAGTACAGTATGAGACCCTCTTTATGTTTTTCCCAGGAAGCCTGGTCTTGCAGATGTTTATAGATTGGGGTGTTATATATCTTCCTCTTTCACTGTTTAAGCTACCTAGATTTGGGATTATTCTGTTTTATAAAACCATCCACCTGAATCTTCTATGATCAGTTTATTTACAAGTATTGAATTTCCTGGTAAGGTTGTCTTTGCTTTTTATTTTTATAGGAAATATTTATATTCCCCTGGTGGATTATTTTAATTTGGCCTGCAGGATGACATTTGCATGGTGGTAATTTTGAGAGGATACCTATTCCCTGTTGATGTCAGCTGGTCTTTAATTCTCACACCAGAGTTTTTCCAGTAAACTCTGTCAACAAGACCTCTGTCAGGAGTAGTGATGATTGTACCTGCTCCAGAGCTATTCAATGCACCTCCTTACCATTCTAGAGGGAGTTTATAAATCTCTACAGCAAGAGGTAGAAGTTTTTTGAGAAGCAGTGTGCCAGATTGTACCTTTCTCATATCAGAGGTTAAAGATGCTCATAAGAACTCAGCGGGCTGTTTCTCAAAGATTTGTGTGGCCAGTAATTAGAACACCAGGATCTCACTGACATTTGAGGAATCAGTTCCTCCTTTGTTCAGCATTCAGTGGGATCCAAAGTGTAGGAGCTGATTGCCTGCCAGAGGTCTCTTCTCTGAAGGTGCTGCAGCCCCCAGTGCCGAATCTACAGCACAGCCCAAGCACATCCCAGCTTCAGGGTCAGCCCAATCGGCCACTGCCTCCTCTGCTTGAGCATCCACTGCTGCACTTTTCCATTGGGACTGCACTTTCCCCCCGAGGATGTTTGGAAACAGGTGTTCCAGATGAAGAAGTCTTGAGATAATTTCCCTGCTCTGTGGCTCAAAGCCCACCTCTTCACTTTGCCATTATCTTCAGCTGCAAGCAGGATGACCTGCAAACCAAACCAGGCTTTGCATGGAGACTTACTTCTGGGAATGCTGTAACTGTACCAGTGATCAAAAATCAAATTTTCAGTCTACAAATCCTTTTTCTACATCTGGGCTATAGGGGACAATGAGCTTGCACTAGGAAGGATGGACTATTTCAATAATTTACCTGTTGAAGGATTAGAAAATTCTTGGGAAAAATAAAGGACATAATCTCAAAAAAATTTAGTCTTATCCTGTGGAGTTCCGTTGTAAAGTTGTATGTCAGTGAAAAGCCAATGAGGATTTTATCTCCATGAGGTGAACATTTTTCTCCTAAAAGTGCTACTTTCTAATAAAATCACACTAATTAAATTTCCTCTCTGCTTTTCATTCAGTTATCACTAGACAAAATCAGCTGATTGTTTTTATTAATTATTTCAAAGACATCGATTAGCATTCTAATTATCATTTTAAATCTAAGCTTTTGATAATGGAGATTGTTATTTTTATTAACATGATGTGTCCAGCCTTTGCTTGCTTTAATTTTCATTGCCAGTTTGAAAAAAAAAAGGTTCTGCTACAGAGGGAAATTTATTAATTTCTAGCAACAGTATACTGAAAACACTCCATTTATAAGGCTTCCTATCTCCTTGTTATCACCTTCCTGTGCCAAATGAAGAGACAAATAAATGAAACAATGAAGACAATGGAAAGGAGAATTGCATTTATTCAGATATGCAACCTTGTGAATTCCTTGCCGCTTTAGATTCTCATCCAAGAAAGGCAAACAGCAACCCCTGCAAAGGTCAGGCCCTTCAGTCTGGGGACATGAATTGAATGTGTTCTGGCTCTTTCAGCCTTGCATGTCTGGATTTCCTGTTCTTGTAACCTTGGTGCAAGGTGGGAGACATGGAGAGCAACAGGGTCTTGGGTAGGCACACCACAAGAAACCAACTGCACACAGTTCCTGGCACTCCCAGATGAAATCAGGCTTCTGTTGCTATTTCTACCATATTTATAATTTTTTTCAGTGTCACCTTCTTTGTACCATTAACCTCAGCCAGACACAGTATTGTTTACTTGCCCAAGCATTGCTGAGTATCATTAAACAGGTACAAAGCTCCATGCCAGAGTTCAAATTTTTTTTAGAATATCTGTAAAAATAGCATTTACATTATTTGAATTAACTGGAGATTGTAGGACATGTAGATATGATAAGAACTTCTCCACACTGCAGATTGTAAAAGAGAATCAAGTCTTGGCTCAGAAAAGGGTGCTGAGAAGTAAAAGTTTCTTGCCAATCCAGCTGGCAGAGCCCTTGCACAGTCCACAGAGTGAAATTCTCAGGAACCCTATTTCACTGCTATCACACTCTGTCCTTTTTCATGCCCCTGGGCACATAGAAATATTACTTACATTATTCCGTTTGCCAGATTATGGTCTGCTCAGCTTCCTTTGGCCCCGGTATGCCTGGAACATCTTGAGCAAAATAGAATAAGAACAAGGTATTAACCAGCCTCCACAGAAACATGCTTAGCCTTTTTCTACAGGTGATGTAGGGCTGGTTCCCTCAAGCACATAATTAGTTACAGAGACATTGTGACTAGGCATTCAGGCCTCTATATTTGTTTTTATTGTTGTTGTTACCAGGTTGCTGTGTGAATTTGGAAATTAACTGTGTTGAGAAAGGGTCTTCTAAACTTGGAAGAAGGAGAACGAGGCACAACTTCACGTCCCCTCCCCCACCCCAGGGAATTTTTAAAAAAGGATGTTGACTTTTAGGATATCTCATTTTTATTCACATTCTGAAGACTTGTGTGAGCAGTTAACGTTCACTTATTTCAATGCAGTCATCTACGGTCTGAGCATTTATAGCTTTAGTCAGCAGAGTTCAGTTCCATGGAATTGAAGGGTTGCAAGGACTAAAACTTGTGAGCTGGTTCTTGTCTGCTCTGTTCAGCGAGGTAACACTGTTCAGGTGTTACCTGCTCCAAAGGTGAACCCTGTCTGCTGACAGCGCTGGTAAACAGATGTAACCAAATCTCTGCCCAAGTAATCCCCAGGTTTCATTTCACAAGAGGGTTCTTAATGGCAAAGCAAGATTTGGCATTTCTGCTGCTGAAAGTTGTTCCTGGTATTAATATTGTCCAAGTTAAGTAATTGAGCAGCGTTAGATGGCATGGATCCTTTTTCAAATGCTGAGAAGCTTTTGCTGGTAATAGAAACACAACCAAATGCCTAACAGACAGCAATTAGGTTTGGAAAAAGGAGGTTTCGTTGTTGGGGTGGGTATTCTTTTTTTTTTTGTTTAGTTGTAAAATTCCAGTATCAATAGGATAATGTCAGACAGAAAAATTCTGTGGTATCAACCTTAAAACGATTTGTCTTGCAGCCACATGGTTTTGAAAGAACATTATTTAGAGGAATTGCTAATTGGGGATTTTACTAAATACTTTCAGTACTTACTTTTATGGGTACAGTGATTTATTCTAGTTCTCATGAAGGAAACCTGATTTCCCAGCTCAGCTTTTATAGTAGCTGTGCCAGCTGCTGAATTCAAAGATGTAATTCCCCAGAACAGTGATCTGACAAAAGATCTGAAGTTTCCTGCAGAGTTTTTGCTAGCTGTGCCATATGTGAACATTATCTGTCTGCTCTTTAGGAGGAAATACGCCCGCAGTTTGAAGCCAAATACTCCAAGAAAGAACGAATGAACCCCATATCCGGGAAGCCAGAGCCTTATCAAGCATTTGCAGATAAATGCAGCAGACTCATCGTTTCTGCATCTGGAATATTTTTTATGGTTTGAGAACTTTTTTTATTTATTTACCAGTTGAAAAAGAACAAAATATCACTATCTCTGCTAGTAGAGTAGGTAAATATTGGGTATGACTGCTTGAAAGTGGAATAAGCTCTAGCATGTTTTCTGCAGGTTGAAATCTACATAGCAAACACTTGAGTTTCTGTCAAGTTTCCCACTGGCTCACTCTTCGCTAAGTCTCACAGACAGCTAATCCCTTCCTTCAAGGCTGCACCTGAAACTCTGTATGTAGTGACACATGCCAGAATAGTGAAGTTATCCCACTTAGGCACCAGCTTCAGTTACCTGAATTAGCTCACTAGTAGCCTTCCCTGTGCAGACAGTGCAGAGTGATGGGGAAAGTTGCTATAGAAGACAGAGCTGTTCTTTGCAAACTTCACATAGAACCTATGTGAAACTGCTTAATGATGTTAATACAACCTAGTTTCTCAGTGAATTGAGGAGATAAGGAAAGAGGGCTTGTATTCCTAGTGCAGTTGAACTGGAGAATCCAATGCTCCTTGACTAAAATGATGCATTTATCCCCTTTACAATGTGCAAAACTAAAAGGAGCAGCAAAATATCTCTTAACAGAGAGCTGCATGCATTTCTGCAGAAACACCCCCATCCTCTAATTTTGGTGAGGCAGCTGTGGGCTGTTATTCACATGACAGAAGGTGTGGTAGTGCTGCTCTTGAATACACAGTGCTGGTCTGGAATCCACAGACTGCCCAGGAATTGAGTAGGGCTTTTCCAGGAGACAAGAAAATGATAGACCTGCACAGCCTCCAGGAGCTGTGGAGAGCCAGGTGAGCTAACCCAGCAACAGGGCAGAGGACAGAAAGAAACTGATGGCTTCAAAATTGTCCAAAGCAATCTAGGTCAAGAAAGGCACGAGCATTATTGAGATGAACTGTGCTCTGGAACATCAGGTTGATGATGACTCAGCCCTTGAGGACACGTCCTCAGGACTGCAGTCGTTGCTCAGAATTGGTACTACGACTCTGATATTTTTTCTATTTTCCCTATTTTTTTTTTCTTTAAGGTTGGCAGTATTTTACCCCATGCAAACTCAGTCATTTATCTTCTTAGACTAGTGATAGATCTTTCTCAAAGTGCCAGAGAGAATAGCCTTCCTCTAAATTACATGCACAAAGTGCACCACAAATAATTGTTCCCATAACAGCCCTTGAAACAGGACAAAAATTATTTTCATTGATGTTATTTTTATTGTTGACATGGACTTCCAGCAAGCTAGGAAAACTCATTTTTGACCATTTAGACAAGAATATTTTTTTAGATTACACCTATATTTACACAAGAGATATATACTTACCAAACATCAAGTCAGGGCAGTTCTCAAAATTTCTCAATATTGACTCTCACAGTGTACTAATACAGCTTTAACCAGATAAGTGGCTCCATATTAAGGAAAAGGGAAGTGGCTCTTCTTCCCCTCAACATTATGCTGGGAATCCAGAGAGAGGCCTTCACATTCACACACACTTTTCCTTTACTCCTCAACTGGGATTTTGTCAATCACTTTTGTAATCAATGTGAAAATATGAAACCAGCTTGATTAGCAATTGGTGTTTTCCAAGTAATTTTGTCCATTCAATTAACTTAGCTGTACTTCCATTTTGATAGACTTAAGTTGCCTATGCACAACTGCAGAACACACCTCTTTTGCAAATAACTTTCTACATTCTACTGAAGAAACTCCTTCTCCTTGTCCAGTAAGGTGGCTGATGGGTCCTGTGCCAAAGTGTCTTTCAGAGGAGTCACCCATGCTATTTCCCAACCACTTTTCCTTTGGATGTCTTGCTAAACTGTGGCATAAATTGGTCATGATGGAAAACAGTTATCATTTAGAGCCCAACTGTTGCCTAAGGAACATTAAGTGACTAAGCAGCCTGGCTCAGCTGTGGGTTTCTCATTGTCATATTTTCTGAAAGTTTCATCAGAGAAGAAATCACAAGGGCAATTGAACTTTTTACCTTCTCTAGATAGAAACTCCCCAGAACTGTAGGAAGGAACAGCTAGCTAGGCTAGCTTGGTAGGGGATTTTTTGAGGCAGTGCTTACAAATGGAGACATTTGTGTGAAGTGTGAAATTCATCAAAGCACAAAATCCAACCCAAGTATGATACTGTCAAGCTGGGGCATCAGCTTGAGACTAGGCTTCGCACATCATGTGCACATAAGGAAAATTTCTAATTCCCAGAGCTGGCAACATTGTTTCCCACATTAATGTTAATGAAGAGAAACATTTTCAAGAAAATGTTTAAAACTAAAAACTACTGTAATATTATTTCAATGAGATTTTTCATTATGAGAAATAAAAATAACAAGAAGAAAAATCATTATGTTGAAACTTTGCTCTGGAATCAAAAGGAATGCATTTTTAAAGTCTTTCATTTCATTTAATTTTCAGAGTTTCAGGGAAAAGGTAACTCCTGTTCCAGTGGAAGTTTTCAGGTTCTTCTCTCTGATTTTTTTCTTCCTTTAGATCTGTGTGGTGATCGCTGCTGTTTTCGGCATTGTTATTTACCGTGTTGTGACTGTCAGCACTTTTGCTGCCTTTAAGTGGGCTTTAATCAGGAATAACTCTCAGGTTGCAACTACAGGGACTGCAGTGTGCATCAACTTTTGCATCATCATGCTACTGAATGTGGTGAGTAAAAGTAGCATACATGAAGTTATACCTGAGCCGCCAGAGCAGTAGATAACTCAGTCAGCAGACCACCAAATGCTTCCACTTCTCCTTTCAGCAGGAGTGGAGTGTCTTGCTAAGCCAATGGAATTATTTGACCTAATTCACTGATTACAAACCCAAAATATTATGTAAAGTATGTTTGAATATTCTGAAAATACCTTAAGGAGACGTGATCATACTCCTGCTTTATCCTCTGTCACTTCCCTTTACATGTTTGCAGTTCTCAGTCCACTACATTAATATTATTCTTTTTAATTGTGTTTTGATATTGTTTTTTAAATACAGTGACAAAGCTAATTTCTTACTTACACTATTTTCAGTAATTGCAATTTCAGTTTTCACAATGGTTTTCGAGTGAGGATGTGCATATACAGACACAATGTCCATGAGCAGAGCTTTCTTGAGCTGAAGGTTCCACAAGGTTTGAGCAGACAGGATTTGTTCTAGAGCTGCCTTTGGCGGTGAGCACCAGAGACATGATCTGGGTGCACTGCAGTGGGGCTGGCTGACCACAAGTTATTGTTGTGAGCTGAATTGGAACCAGACCTGGGACAAAGACAAAAATTGAATTACTATGTGGCAACAGTCCCAGTAAGAAAGTGTAGCTTAGATTAGATGGGAAATGAGTTTCCACTGAGATGCTGAGACTCCTGAATATTGCTCTGATAGCAATGTGTCTGCTCTTTGTTGCTCTTGGCAAGAGGTGTATGGCCTTTCACTATGAGGTTTTCTCAACTGACACCACATGAATGCCTTTTAAGGGGAAGGAGGGTTCAACCTGCAACCCAGCTGGATACTGGAGCCAGGGTGGAATATCTCTGCCTACTCAGCAGCTAGCAGCTTCTGCAAGAAGCTTATTAGGTTTTGCTGCAGGATATAGGCTGATTTACTTCCTGGGAAAAGATGAGATGTTATTTCAGGTCTGCTCATCTCCAAGTGCTGGCTTGGAGACTACTTTCTTTCCTATGCAATATCCAAGCATTTCCAAAATCTAAAAATTATTTTAACAAGTCCTTTTACATATGGCAAAAAATTCCAAGAGTCTTTGCTGCAGTACTTTGCTCCTTCCTTTGGCATTGGCAGGACTGGATTACTGACTAAGTCAGTCTATCTAGAACTGCTGTCCCTTAGGTGGGACTATAAGCTGAGAAAGGACAGAAAGGAGGAAGCTGGTTTTCTGTCTGAATTTCTACTGAGGGCTCTCTTCTTTTATGTTATTTTTATTTTACTGGGTTTTCTCTCCAGCATTTGAGGGTTTTCTTTACTCCACCTAGAGTACACAATAAGCATAAAGGAAAAAAAAAAGAAAACTATATATAACTATGCCAGTACAACATCCATTTTCAAGCTCTCAGTATAAGTCATTGTAAATGTAGTGAAGCAGCAAAAAAGAAATGCTATACAAACAAAAGTTTTTCATCCTCAAAGAGTTTTACAGCTCCGAAAAAAAATTTAAATAATGGAAGATTGCTTGAAGGTGCCTTTTGAGAAACTTAGTTTTATTTCCTAAAATAGTCAAATAGGTGGAGCACTACAAAGATGGATTTCTTAAGCCTAATACTCATCACCATTCAATAAAAACCACAACCTAAGATCTGGATATAGCTCATGGAAGAAAAAGATCCACAAAATATGAAACTGCAGGAGTTTTTCAAAGGAAGGATTTAGGAACATAATCCCTTGCTTCCCACGATGGATTAGTGTAGTTTACTGAAGGGAAATGGTGGGATTTCTTTTGGGAGAAAAAAAATCCCCAGAAGCAATTCAGGTAGTTGAATCCTTCATGAACTGTGGCTCAAGAAAAGCACCAGAAAAGCAAGCAAAGATACAATAATAAAACCAGAATGGACCAAGATGTGCATAGCAGTAGAGAATTCACTGCAAGAAGCCTTGAAAACAAGCAGTGATTTTGATATAAGTTGACAGCCTTTCAAAGCACCAGGGGAAAAGTCTAGACCACAAGTAAATTCCAGACCAGCCTTCCTGAGCACTAGGTACCTATTCTGAGACATCCATCACAACAAAACAAAATTCATAGTGAATGCAAACTTCAAGTACAATGTCTCCTAGGAAATCCTGACCTGAAAACAGTCACCATCTTTACCTAGGTTATTAAAACCTGTTAATCCCAGTAAGATTGCCCATGGAAATTATGAATAGAGAACAGAATATGATCCCAAACAGGGCCCCTAGGGGGTAGTAGTAATAAACTACAGTAGCCGATAATTAGACCCAAACATTGTTAACAGAATCTCAAACACAGTCTTACAGTTCCAAATGGAATAGCAACAAATTGAAGTCTTGATAAGCCCTTCTGCAGAGCAGTGTACGTTAGTAAAAAAACCACACTCCCTGCTGGGATCAGGATAAAAATGACCCAGACATTTAGCACATTTACAGTTGCCCTTAAGAGATGCTTTTAAACCCAGAAGAAACGACCTTTTTCATGGCTTGAAACAAAACCATTTACACCAAAGGCAATGGAAAGCTATTCTAAGCATGAAGCAGTTGTTAACATGGATGAGAGATTTCAGGATGACTTCCGTCCTTAAGCAGCCAGTTTGATCTGTAAACAGTACATAACGCAAATTAAGCAAGAGGTTCTAAGGATAACTGCAGTTGAAAAGAAACGTTGCTGATATGCACTGTAGGAGTAAGTAAATACTTGAGCCTGAAATATGAGAAGCTTTGTATCCCTTTAGGCATCAGTGAGAGTTAAGGACATTTAGCAAATTGTAGGAATAGGCTCCAGACTAATTTAAAGCAAATGGAAATAATTGTATTAATTTAGTCTAATACTGATGTTGTTGGTGATGTAGTTAATAGATTCAAAACTCCTTTGCAAATACTGATTGTTAAAACCCTCTGAGTAAGTTTGTATGAAGTTTCTTTATGAAGTTTGAGTGTCTTGGAGAGTTTGGTACCTGAGAGGGCAGAATGTACCACTTAGGATTTAGAAAAATGACACTGGCCCAGATTAAGAAATGTGTCTGGTGGTGGGGATTACTTTCTCTGAATCAAGCCTGTCCCCGCCATGTCTTTCCTTTCAGCACCAAAGTGCCAAACAAAAATCAAAACCCCCAAAAGTCCATTTCCAACATACATAGCATGTACCTCTAGGTATATTTTTTTTCTTGTGAGGTATATATTCCAGAAGTAACTAAAACAAACATCTCAGCTGTGCTATTGTTCTGCTTTGTGTTTTTGGAAAAGTTCTCTCACCCTTTTCCACTGTGTATGTAAAACAGGGACAATGACAGCATTTCTTCAGCATATATTATAAAAATATTAGTTTTTCTTATTTGATTATATCATTACTGTATTATTATTTAGTTTTAATGCCATTATCAGAACATCACAGAAATCATCTGCATATCAGATTTAACATGTTCACTCCTTAGAAAGCTGTCCTATATTTTTGAGCCGGCCATTTAACTAGGAGGCTGTTTCTTCTCTGTTACAGCTGTATGAAAAGGTTGCTCTTTTCCTGACAAATTTAGGTAAGTAATGTTAAATATAAAATTGAACAATAATGTACTGATTGATTGATCCATACACTATTGTATCATTCAAAATGTCTGCATAAATATGAAAAATCCTCATTTGTAATCTATATGAATTAATGTTTTTCTTAATTTTCTAATAAGAAAGTATATAAACTAAACTACTGTGCCATTCAACCAGTGGTGACAACAATCATCCATCTTTGCTCTTGTTTCAACCCCCTACCATCTAAGAATGTAAAGAAATTGTTCACTACAAAGAAATGTAAAATTTTTACCTTGGAGGAAAAGGCATGAGTTTTCAGACAGAATGAGCACTCACAACCTTCAGGGTTTGTGGAAATGGAAACATGGAAAAGGGGAGTCATTTCTGAAAAAACAAATTTATGGCTTGAAACTAAGGCGCTGATTGGCTATCAAACTTTGGCCTTTAAGAAGGACAGTAAGGAGGGAAAATAACTAGGTGAATCATCAACTCTACCTACAACTAGACAATATGATGTTCTAAATTTCAGTAATCTTTTCAGCTCACTTGTAAAGGCAGTCTTTATGCTAGAGTAAGGAATCTACTGTCATGGGGTTGCAACAGGCTATCATTCATATATCCATGGCTCAGGCAGAATCTGTGGAGATCCTGATATTTTTGGCAGATTGCAGTAATTGGTGGCAATCGCCAAGGGGTCCTTAGTGTCAAGAAGCCTCAAATGAGACTGTGGCTGAAGGCATATTAAACAAATCATATTATGGCATTTATATAAGTGATTTGAGGAGATTATTTTGAGCGCCTGGAAACCTGTGTACATTTATTGATATTCAATAAATTATTTTGGACCAGATAGACAGATTTTGATGTCTCCTCAGAGGTTTAGCTACTCTCAGGGCTTCTCTACATCCTGGAAATCATTGGTAATGTGTTCAAAACGAATCTGTGAACAATAGGAATTTATTCTTTTGTTTCTTATTAAACTGAGAGTTCTCCTTTTTATGCTGTAGTTCTAAAATATTTTGCTATCCTGTATCTATGGAGAAGGTATCTGCTAGCTACAGTTGAGAAATATGACTTTCAAGTTTGTGAATTGTACAAGCTGTGTCCTGACAGCCTGGGGGCAGTAAGACGTATTCTAGAGACCTTGAAGCTTGATTAGTTTCTGTTAGGTTGTCATCAAGGTAGGTCTGCTTTTTGCAGAAAGCACTTGTATAAAAATCCAGCAGGGTCAAGTTGTTTCGATCCTGTTCAGACTGTTTTGTGATTTTTACTCTGATGTCCTAAGGAACTGATTTGATCTGAATGATCTTTATCAGTGTAATAAGCCCAAAGTGGTACTGGCAGCAAAACTACATTGCGGACATTAAGGATGTCCTTCTTCAGCTTTTACATGACCCTTTTCAGAATTCACATTTTGCTCCTCCAGAGCATCACCATTGTCTCCGATGGGCACAAGAGCAAAGCTCCAGGTGCAGCAGCCTTGTTACAGTCAAACCTGTCCTTCCTGCAGACTGGCATCTAATGAAAGAGCAGCTCTAAGTAAAGAGAATCAAGTTTATTGTTGTTTCTGTACTTCCAGTGCTTTACTGGAGGCTCCTTTGGAAGTAGTATATGAGTGCTATCCCTGTGATACTCAGAATCAACTTTAATACCTCCACCTCTCTGATTACTCCTGTTCACAGCAATGGTTGGCTAACAACAAGCTTCTGCCAGCTGGGAAGCAGTTCCAGAATATGGTACTGGTGTATGGATGTTGTTTTGTTAACTTTTGTCTTGATATTTCTTGATATGGAGAATAAGGGAACAAAACCCAAAGGCAACAATGTCTTCCCTTTTCCAGTTTGCCTTAGCCCATCCACTGCAAAATATTTTTTCTTGGTTTTCTGTGATGAGTTCCCTGGGACAAGGAAGGAGAGTCACGCAGTGGCACTCCACTGATACATGTGGGTAAATTCATGAAACAGAATTACCAGAAGGATTTTCTTCAGTTCAGTGTGACATCTCTAACAAAAAGGCAATGTCGTTATGGCAGGATACAGAAAAGGAAACAAGAGAAGAGCCTGAGCCTGTAAAGACCACTTAAATACAGGAGAGGTGTTAATATACACATTCCCTTGACCACTTTCTTACAGTCTCCTGGGAACCTGCATATACAGACACCAGAAGAGATTTCAAGGTCTCTACAAGCTCACTTGCTAGCAAGAGTGCTGCTTCTGTATACAATTTCTTCTGCCAGGTTATATTTTGAAAACAGCAGGCTAATTTACAAATACGTTGCCAACTCTTATAGGTGTGTGCAGTCTTTGTGCCAAGGGAAATTGATAATCTGAATGAGCCTCTGAAACTCTGATAATTTTCTTCACAGAGCAGCCTCGCACCGAATCGGAGTGGGAGAACAGCTTCACTCTGAAAATGTTTCTTTTTCAGTTTGTCAATCTGAACAGCTCTACCTTTTATATAGCATTCTTCCTTGGAAGGTAGGATTGATGTCTGCACACTCATATGTGCAAAATGAAGTAGAAAGAAGAAATAAAATTGTTTGCAATGAAACAAAATGGACCATATTATCACACATCTCAAAATGCAAATTCCAGACTAGCAAAGCAGAACAGATTGCAGTTTTGTATTCCTATCAAAAGCCCAGAAACAGATGCAGTTTTCATTTCCTATCACCACATGGTTTAAATATTAACTTAAAAATTTCACTATGGGAAACAGATGTGTCTCACAATACTGTACATGCAGGTCATTTCACTCTGTCTATGTGTGTTATTTGTACAGATAAATAAAGGATAGGATAGGATAGGATAGGATAGGATAGGATAGGATAGGATAGGATAGGATAGGATAGGATAGGATAGGATAGTTCAGTTGGAAGGGATCTGCTTCAATTACATAATCTGGACTGTTAAGAGTGAGTTATGAGCTATCAGTTGGGTATTTTTTCCACAGATATATTTATTATATATATTATATATTTATTGTGCATTTTATATCTATTTATTTGTGTTTATGTATCTACCTAAATATTTATTATTTTTATATGTCTTTCTGTCAGTCTCCTAAAAACAAAATACCTTTTTAGTAGAGAAGGTTTGAATAGAATCCATTAGTATGGATTATTTGCATATGCAAATAATTTTGGGGGAAAACACAGGAGAATATTTAGAAAACTATTGTTTTTAATGAAAACTAAAATTTTCACGGATTTCTCTGGAAGGCAGATATCACAGAGCATTTTATAGTGTAAGGAAATGGACAGGCAGCTGAAAGCCATTTTCTAAACTGACATGAACAGTTTCAGTCAGATTTTTCCCTCTGCTCTGCATATACTGAATATCCAACAGCAGAATATTGATATTGAAATAAAACTGAAAGTAAAAATGTCTGCAGTCCTCCATGGGGATTATTCCAGGAATACCCACAAAACATTTTACAACCTTTTATAGTTATGCCAGTCACATTAAGACAACAGCAGATTAAAATAAGGGTGTGAGCTTTCCTTTACTACTGTGAACAGACTGCGTACAGAGCACAGCTGATATTTATATTCCTGTGTTAAAGATTTACAGGACACCCTGGTGCCTACTTAAGGCTGATAAACCGGTGGAGGCTGGAAGAGGTGAGTGTTAATAACTGTACATGGATTTATCTGCTGCCCACAGATGCCATGAATGCAAGCAGAGGCAGACACATAACTCTGCCAAGGCATTTTTGAGTGTGTTGCTGGGTTTTCAGTTGCTAACTCCACACTATTGACACTACCATCTGCTGCAAAAGCACCTACATATTGATATATATATTCCCTTTTCAATGCTAGCAGCTTTAGTGTTTACATCACATTCAAATAGTGGTATCAGATGGTTTAAAGATTACTCACATATTTACACTGGAAATATTTTATCCTTGGAATGAATCAAAGTAAAAAATGAATCTGACAGCCTTTTGCTTCTAAAAAAATCCTTTCTTCTCAGCTTTTCTAGACTTGTGGACCAGAGAGCTAAAAAAATAAAGAATTAAAAATCCAGACACATGAAATGCATGTGAAATCTGACCAAAACAACTAAACAAACTTTCCAAACAAGCTACTGGCATAATGTTCCATGTCTACAAAACCAAATTAACATGGAAAGCAATGAGAGTTTGGCTTTGCAAGTTACTCAAGGACAAATCCCATTTTGTTGTTGTGTTTTTATAACAAATGCATTCAGAATTCAAAGCCCATTTGACAGTTATAGGAGGTGAAGAGCAGCAGTTTCTGGACCTGCCATTTACTTTCCAGGGCTGCTATGTGCACCCTGAAATCCAGTGGTTTCTTTCCAGCTTCACAGATGAATAATTGAAACAAATTTGCAGATAAAGGACAAATGGTAAGTGGAAGATGTCTGCCAATTAGGAAAAAAACCAAAAAAAAAAAAAAAAAAAACAAAAACCCCCCCCCAAAAAACCAGCAAAGTATTTTAATTTTAATAAAAGCCATCCTAATTTTGTAGAGAATTCTGTTCATTCAAGGAAAGAATACTTGATAAATGGGCAGACAGAATTTCACTTAACATCCCTCCAAAATCTGGTTGGGCCTGAGCTGATCTAAAAACTTGCTGCTGTCAAAGGAAGACAGTTCTGCTCTTCCTTTGAGTCCTCCCCCTGAGGCTTCCTCCTTCCTCTTCCTCTGCAATGGCTATCATTTGTCCCACCCTGTGAAGAGTCTATTCAGTTCCTTGTATCAGCAGTAAACTTCCTTTTCCTGGCTGAATTAATTTTCTGATGATTTAGTGGGTTGATTCATCTCACAGAGGGATCAGAGAACAGGGAAAGAACCTTGTCTCTCTGCAGAACAGGTGGGATGAAAAGGAGGAAAGTTTGTGAGGAAAGTACAACAATGAGGTGTTGCAGGTTGGGTCAGTTGCTGGAAGCTACTCTTTGTAGTCATTATTTAGCTTTTCTCAGAGAAAAGAAGAATCTAATAATAATAAAAAAAGTCCAGTAAAAAAAGTCTTGACTTCATTGACTGTATCTCTGCTAGATCTATTAGAACTAACCTGCTTTAGATTATAATGTCCAGATAACCCTTCAATAGCTCTCTCTTATCCTGTTGAATGAAGCCAAGTCTAAGACATTTAGTAACACTAGTCCAGTGTCCATGCTCAGACCACAGTTTGTATATTATTGATGTTATTGTTGTAACACCACTGGTACTTCATTAACACTGCACCTGCCTCTCTCAGGATATATTGACTCATGTGATCGATTCCTTGAAACAGAAAGATGATGATTTAGTAATAATGACAGAGAAGTAAAACAAAAAAAACCAAAAAACTGTAACCCTGTTAATCTAAAGAGATGCTAAATGAGGCCAACAGAAACCTCATCAGGGATCCCAGTTCTGAGAGCTGGATAATGCAGTATGTGTAAGAAATTCATGTCTCATTTTATTCCAGGTCATAACTAATTTTTCTCCCTAAAAGTTAAAGAGAAATTATTCCAGTTCTGTGACAGTGATTTGTTTGACTTATCTGTAATGCCCAAGATTTAAAAATACAGCTTGAACTACACTGTTTGGATCTGCAAAGCCAATTGCACAAAGTGCTGTTTGAGGGTAGAAAGCTTTTGGCCCTTTTCTGTTTTTTCCAATAGTAGGTAAAAAATTACCTGAATTTGTCCTAGCTGAACATCTCTCCCAAAAGCAGCACCACAACTTCAGGGTCCAGAGCCACTGCTAAAGCAAGAAAACAGTCAGCAAGAAACACTAAGAACTGTTGCTCAGCAATCAGAGATTTTTATTTCTTCAAGAAGAGAATAGCTTTGCATGGTCTACTCAGTCACAGATGCTAAACAGTACTCAATTAACAGCTCTAGGTCTGTCCTCTAGGCATAAAGTGTTCAGTTTAAGTGCAGCCAGGAGGAATTTTCTCTTCATTCTTTGACTTGATGCACAGTCACCTTCCCAAAAACTGTTGAAATCAATGGAGAAACTTGGTGGCCTTTGCCTCTGCCCTGGCCACAGTTGCACAACACTTTGGAAGCACTAATGTGAAAACTGCATTGGTTTCAACTGACTCTGACCTCTGCAGAGAATTAGGTGATAAGCTTACAATGCTGACAGTATGATACAGTGTCATCTGCTCTCATGAGATTACATTTCTTTAAAAAGTAAGGAGGATGCACTTCATTTCTTTCTAGTAAATGATCCAGTATCATTTATAGCCTTTAAGAAATGCTTTAAAACTCAGTATAATTCCTGTTTAATATTTTTTTTCTTTTCCCATAGTGCCACCCTAGTGGATGCCTTATTGATCTCTGCATGCAAATGGGTATTATAATGGTGTTAAAGCAGACATGGAATAATTTCATGGAATTGGGATATCCGTAAGTAAATACAATATCTGCGCTTCTGTGGGTCACAGAATACTATGTTTATGCTTTCCTTATGGCAACTTAATAAAAGCAAGATGCAGTAGTCATTACAATAGAAAATTCCACCTCCAGGATACAGAACTCCAGATATTTAGGTGGTGTTTGGGGCTTTTTTTCCCACATTAGACATAGTTTACAATGTGAAAGGGTATTAGAATTATCAACAAATAAGTAATATGTGGGAAGTACTTGATTTCGTTAAATTGTATTCTGTATTCTAAATCTCCCTAAAAATAACTGTGTGACCACTGTATTGCTTCCATGAAAAATATTATATGTATCATTTCTTACCTATGCCAGTAAGTTCTAAGTTCAGTTTATTGTTGGGTGATAAAAGATGCCTGAAAGAGCAGGTACAAGCTGGAAAAAATGCACTCCTTGCATATACACTCTGAAAGATAGAAAAATGTACTGACTGGTATGTAGACAAGTTCCCGTGGGTTCTGCAAGGTAACGTGGAGCCGTGCCCTAGCTAAAAGGTTGGCAATTATTCATTTCCTATTGGTTCATTCCTTACTGATTAGTATTTAATGAGCGGATTTAATATGATTAATATAGCTTTAAAATTATTAGTGTAGTTGATGCTAAAGACAGTGCGGCTGGTCATCAGGGGAAATTAGCAAGTGTGAAAGTCTAAGACAGAACTGACATTGTCAGAAAGTTTGCCCTTGCAAAGTTCAGAGGAATTTGCTATTTCTCCATCTTTCCTGGGCCTAGGACTCCTTGCCAGCATTTTGCAGCTGTTGGGGCTGCAGGGATTATCTGGGATGGGCAGGAGGGACCAGAGCAGCAGTATTGATCCTTCTCTTTCCATTCCCTACCTCTTTTGTCAGTTTTCATTAGAACTCTCTGCTTTCTATGAATACAAATTTTTAAATTTAACAAAGAGCACAGAAGAGAATAAAAGAAGGTGACTGACAGAGATAGGAGGAGATTGTTTAAGAACAACTTATTTAATAGGAATAAGAGGGTTAAGGTGAAGCAAATCTTCACTTTAGAGTCACAAGGAAAATTACAACATAAAAGACACAATCACAACATTGTGAAATGCTTCAACTTATTCAGCTGAGGGATATGTTTGGTCTCCAGGCCATTCAGTCCACCTTCTAGCCCTGAAATTCTGTGAGCAGGTGCTTTTCCCTTTTGTGTGAAAAAGCCCCTTTCTGCTAAGAGCTTGATGGCAGCCAGCACAATGTGGATGGCCAGAGGACTTGTAGGCAACCCTACAATCTGTAGCTGAATTCAAATGACCTGCACTCAATTGCACCTACACTTCTTCAAGGAAGACAGGAAAAACTGTAACCTTTCTAATAAATAATGTAAATGGAAGAACAATCTCTAAGCTTTAAGAAAACAAGCAGTTGTCCAAACCCTTACCCAAATCCAATGACTATTGGATTTAACTATTTGCACTATTTACCATTCACAGACCAAACCAGGCCACTGTGAGGGCAAGAAATGACACATTGTTAGGAAAAGGAATGAATTATTTGGGTTATTTATTATGTTCTTGATTTCTGAGACAAAGTGTCCAAACACAGCTTCAGAGAAAATCTTTGTCATTGTGGTTTGGAGTTTTTGACTCTCTATACCAACTCCTAACTAGTGTCCTTTGTTGGCCAAATCAGTGCAACTCCCTGAAAAGGTGTTTCTTTCAGATGTGAGCATTCATTTCTCTTTTGACTCAGTGCCTTTCACAGTGGTCTTACACAGGCATTTCTTTAGGAACATTATCTTCCCCCAATGTCCAGTACAGCCCCCCCATTTCTTGAGCTGGAGGTAGCTCATGTCAGCCGTCCATCTCTCAGCCCCCACAGGTTGTCAGTAGTTCAGACACTTCTTTCTGCCTCTTTCTCCTTTGAAAGTTTGGCTGCAGAGACCATTCAGAGTTGCCTTTTCCCCTCCAGGATTGCCCAGAGACTGTCACCCTGCTGTAGAGCCATGCAGAGATGCCAGGTCACACACACAGGAAAGGATCAAGCAGCATTACCACTCTTATTTACTGAGCTCAGTTATCTCAGTTATCCACACAGCATTGCATTCTGCCATAGAAACAGACCCTGAAGTGATTTGCCATTCTGGGCAGAGGAAAAAAGAAGTAAATAAATAATGAAAATATGTCAAAATCCTTTTACCATTTTAACAACATCTAGGCTGGGATTACAGCTCGTCAGCTGTATCTGTTTTCATACCTATTATGCTGTGTCATCAGCCACATGTATTACTAATGCTCTATTTTCCTGTACACTGGGAAGTTAATTTTGCAAGACATGTTGTGCCCACTTAACCTCTTCCAATTTTGTGATAAATAGCCATTAATATTCTTTACCTTGTTTCTTTAATTTAATTTAAAATGTAGGTTAATTCAAAACTGGTGGACAAGGAGAAAACTACGGCAAGAGTATGGCACACAGGGGAAAACAAGCTTCCCACAGTGGGAAAAGGACTATAATCTGCAGCCTATGAATGCTTATGGACTCTTTGATGAATACCTAGAAATGAGTATGGTTCTAACCTTTATTCTCTTTCACTAGATTTTAATGTTGTTGCTTTTTTTGTTGATGTGGGCTGGCGAATTCTTTTAATTATCATTATATGAAGCTAAGGATACTGGAAAAAGGTTTTTATTCTCACAGGTGAGGTGAGGAGTGGGAGTAAGTTTGTAAGAACCAAACCAATGTAGTTAAGCACACTGCTGATGGTTTGCTAACTCCCATCTTTGAGACACTTCCCGTTCTGAATTTGTTTTTCCAAACCAGAGCAAAGTTCTTTATCTGCATACATTTCCAAAGAACTTTGCTGTTATTCTCTAAAGAAAGTTGCCTTGTGCTTTTGCTTTTAAGTGCATGGTACAGACTTACATGCTAGCTTGTGTTTAAAGTCCTCCCTCATTTACTACCTCGCATTTACAAAGTAACTTACTGCCAAACTCTATCCAGAGAAGAGAGGAGGATAACTGCTTAAAGTAAAATTTAAAAACATGAACTTTTGCCCTATGTGACTGAACTGGATATGTCATGATTGGTTTTTTCATTTCTCCCTCACACAATTCTTTTCAAATAAATGGAAAATCTGATGATCTGGAAACCTGCCTCTAGAAATTTAAACAAAATTTCACAATGTTTCCCATCTGAACTATAAAAAGGCATGTATTAAGCTATAATTTTTACAAGTATTGAGATATTCTAGGTGATGCAGGAGTAAAAATGACCCTTTCTAAAAGCACAGTTTGTCCGCCTCTGAGCTTCACTCCAAATTACAAAATTCAGATGGTGCCGTCCATTCCAGGGTTAGATATGCATTTATTCTTTCATCCTTCCTTCTGAACTTTTGACAAGGACTTGCTGCACAACTGTCACTAGACCATTATATAGTATGACATAACAAGAAGTGTTTGTATACTTTGTACATCCTGCTTATTTGCACGCACTGTTTGGTATGTTAGATATTGGGATTAGATCCTAACAAATATACTGTGATATTTCCTTTTTTTTTTTCCCCTAGTTCTTCAGTTTGGGTTCACAACCATTTTTGTGGCAGCTTTTCCACTGGCACCACTTCTGGCCTTACTGAACAATATTATTGAAATTCGGCTTGATGCTTACAAATTTGTTACTCAGTGGAGAAGACCTTTAGCTTCAAGAGCCAAAGATATAGGTGAGCTCTTTGTATGGTGTTTGTTATATATGTGTGTTATTTGTAAGTCAAAGCTTTGACCACTTCATGTAAGAGCAGATTAAGGTATTTTCAGTTGTCTTCCCAATTAATAATACATCCCTTGATTGTTCAAAAAAACTTCATGTATCTGATGCCAATCTACTTAGGCAATTAATACTCTGTATTTTAAAATGTCTTTTAATGATTTTCTGGGGGACTTAACAGCCAAGGTGTGAAGTGATCAGTGTTCTCTGCAGGTGTTTGTAGTGGCAGACACACAGTGTGAGCACATGCTGCTGCTCAACTTGAATATAATAACCAGACAGATCAGATGAAACATGAAAGCCAAGCTAAAGTGGCCCCCATCCTGTAAGGGACCTGTATATTTTATATTTACCTGGCCAGAACCAAGCTCCCCTGTGACTCAGGGGCCATGGTGGGTCAGACAGGGTGGGTCTGGGTCCCAGCAGACAACTTGCTCTCAGTGATTCACACCTGCATTGCCAAACACAAGGTCCACATAACCCTGAGCTCACTCAGACACACACTATTGCAAGGGCTCTCTGAACCTATTTTGGCTACAAATCTCTCCTGCCCTTGCAGCATGCAAACACAGAACACCTTTAGGGAAAGCTCTAAAACAAAGTCATCTGCCCAGTTCTGAATCCCTGGTGTTTTCAGAGAGGTAATAGGAAATCTCACTAACCATCTGCATTGCAAAAATCAGTAGCCCACGGCAAGAAATAGCAGAAGCTCAGGCTTTGTGATCTTAGAATATTCTACCATGTACCTAAAGTCTGTGTCTGATTAAAGCTTTGAATGTGAACAGTGAATCTGTGGGTTTTGGCATGTCTGAACAACAGCCAATATGTTGCATACACTGCAGATATAATTTCTAAAAAAAACAGTTATATAATGTAATTAATAGAAGCACAGAAAAGTACATTTTTTCCATGTCAATTCAGGTGTGATTTCTCAAAATAAATTATATTCAGCAAAGTTTTCAGGATAGTTTGATGCTTTATTAAATCAATGGGTCTAGCCTGCCTTTGGTGTGATTCACAGTGATGAGGTCCTGCTGTTCAATAAGAAAATTTATTTTTACTCAGTGACTCTTGGATAAAAACTCCATAAAAATACCTTGTGCAGTGGGAAAAACGACACTATTTCCGGCATTTTGGTTCTTGTTTTTCCTGGAGCAAACACACTCTCCTTGTTGAACAGGCATCTGGTACGGGATCCTGGAAGGCATTGGAATTCTTTCTGTGATCACAAATGCCTTTGTTATAGCAGTGACATCAGATTTCATCCCTCGCCTTGTCTATGCTTACAAATACGGACCTTGTGCTGGCCAAGGAGAAGCTGGACAAAAGTAAGTTTTTTGTGGGGGGGGAAACAGATGTGCACAAAAATCACTTACCACTTGAATAGATGTGTTATGACTGTCTGTGTATGTTCTGATTCCACTACCCCAAACTTATTGTTGTGTTTAGGTAACAGAAAGCAGCCATTGGTACTGATGCTCCGCATATTTACAGAATGGGTTGCTGAGGGACTGTGATTCATGATGTTAATTCCAGGCAAACATGGCAGAGCTATTTCAGAGATTTAGCGTGTGTGACAGGATGCTACCCAAGCTGTACTTCCCAGCTGGTAGTACATGGGCATAATCCTCTTTTCTTTCTGAAGCAATGCAGACACTGATCAGTTAAGAATTTAAAGAGCATTTTAAACTTGGACATTGGGGATTTTTCCTGATGTAATATTCAGCATGTATTACTCAAAAAGTAGTGTGTAGCAAGAGGAAGCAATTTCCAACTAATACATCTATATATATATTCAGAGAAAAGTAATTTGTTTTTCTTTTAAAACTAGACCTCTGAGATTAAATCTTCCAGGAGGCATTTGTGATCTGAATCCCTGCTGCCTAAGTGGATTTTCTTTCAGTGTTACTGAATACAGAGATTATATTAGCATGTGCACACTACCAGCAAGTATGAGATAGTTGCTGCATGGCCACTTGTGAAATCTCAGCTGTTGGACTCTGGGAAGGTCACTGAATCCAACCAAACACAGACACAGTTTGCCAATGCTCTAGCAGAACCCTGCTGTTCAAAGAAACCAAGGCTAAACAGTAAAGAGTGACAGAGAGCTTGCATTCTGCTATTGGACATATGGTAGATTAATTTTTTTTACGTCCTGCTGCAGAAAGGGAGTTCATCTGTTGCTGCTTTTTTGACATCTTTTGACTGTCAATAGATTTAATCATACTGGTGGAAGAAGAACATCTGGTGTGGCAGCTCCTGATTAGCAGATGTGCTACCTTGCTGTCCTGCAAGGAGTTGGGCATTTTAGCTGGGGCTAGGGGATATGTCCTGTTTGCTTTCAGGAAGAGTTAAAATCTCTTCAGGGGTAAAGTGCTCTGGTGCCAGTTGTTCCTGGGCATGTACCTTTGCTCGTGCCATTGTAAAGATCTGCAGGATATTGTGGCACTGTAAGCAATTCTCCTTGCTAAGGAAAGCATAAGGAAGTATTTTCTCAGGACCACTGTGAATGAAAAAACAACAGCTTTAGAAATTTTTCTAAGGCTCAAATATTATTCAGTGGCTTTGAAACTAGTTCTGCCTAGGGGAAGTAGTTTGGCTAACAGAGGAAGCTCTTATATTCTTTTCACAAACCTCTTGCACAATGTTTTCACATTTCTGCTGTTTTTTTGAGTGAATATCTAGATTAAAACATCAGGTAGTAATATTTGGAAGGAGCCACCTCTATTAAAACTATTCACGTCAGCATTCTGAATCATGTTATTACCAACTACTGTTACAAAAGCAGGAAGGCATTCAAAAATCCACAGGAATAGTGAGTTTTCTCAAATTAAGGTGTGAAGACCATCTGTTACTGAATAGCTTAAAAGAGAGAGGTACTCTTGTTTCCAAAAACATCCATAGATATTAGATCCATATGACACACAGTGATACTAGAAAAATACTGGTATTAAATTAAGTTCCAAATACAATGGAGACAAAGCCAGATGGTGTTTGAAAATAATTTCTCAGTCTGTAAAGTCTATATTTAGAAAAACCCAAACGAAAACAAAAATTCCCCAACCCTTACTGTGCATTATATGTGCCAACACTTACCTGTGCTCAGGCAGTGCAGCATGAACAGCACAACACATTTTGGCCAGATCTCCTCAGCTTTACTAACACCAAACTTGAGCCTTCTATTGACACCCACAGTCCTTCAACAGGGGACATTACTTCTACTCAGTGTTCTCTAAATTTTGCCTGGCCTTCACAGTGCTCAGTCACTCTGGGATCTTCTAGTATGGAGTTCCTCTGATTAACTGGACATTTTCTAAAAAGCTGTTTGAAGTGTATTATCTTTCCATCTGATTTAGTCTCCCTTTGTCCTAGTACCATGAGTGTAACAGTGGGAATATTTTGACTACCTTCCTTACACTCCTCATTATTTTCTCTGCCCCTATTGTGTCACCATTTAGGTGACTTTTCAAAAGTAACTAGCCCCAAACTTAGCCATTCCTTCTCCCAAAGAAATCTACCAGCTTTTCACTTTTATTGTTCATCTGGCCTACTTTAGCATTTCTTTTATATTGCCTCCACATCCCTTTCAAAAAGCATCAAAATTGTATGTTGGATTTTATGAAACGCAAAGAACATTCTCCTGGGCACAACAGTTACTGGGAAAACCTTGCTGTGTCCTGCTGACAGCATTTTGTCCCCTCTAGGTGTATGGTTGGCTATGTTAATGCCAGTTTATCAGTGTTTCTGGTGTCTGACTTTGAAAACCGTTCAGAGCCAACATCAAATGGAAGTGAATTCTCTGGTTCACCATTAAAATATTGCAGGTAAGTTTCTGGTCAACACACTTCTCTGCTTTAAGACATTGAAACTGAGATGCATCATAATAAATCTGGAGTTGAAACTAATTTTTAGAACTTAAAAATTGAAAGTTTTAACTGTTCTGTTCGAGGTCATGCTCTTCTTAGTACTGTCTGGCTGTTACCTGCATGATTCCTTCCTCAGATAAAGAAGAAGCAAAAAAGAAGCAGAATAGTTGCTCTCTGGAGGGTATTCCTAAAGGAGAATTTTTATGGTATCATAGCTTGACTCAGACACCATCACCATGGATAAATATGGAATCAAAGGGTCAGTGAAAGGAGCCTGTGAGATCCTATTAGATTTCTTAGGTACCAGTGAGATCCAATTGAGATGAGATTACATCACAGGACATGCACAGGGAAGTCGAGGTTGCACAGGAGCAGCCACACTGAGTTATTTCACAGGTCTGACAGGCTCTGTCATAAGGTATCTTTACGAAACCTCAAATCCAGAATTTCCTAATTGTTGAATTGTTAATATGTTTATGCCGTTGCTTACAGGTGTAATTATTACCAATAATAATAGGCTTGTGGTTTGAATCAAAAGAAGATGAGAAGATGAGAAGATGAGAAGATTATCTGCATGCCTTTGTCCTCAGCAAGAGATTGGAGGAATTGCAGTCTGAGAAAAGTCTGTAATGGCAGATTTGCACCTGAGTGATTTTAATGGCCAAAAACCTCAAGGATCTACATAACAGTCCCAACCAAAAATACCAAACAGCTACCTTTTTTAATTGCAGTCCTTTAGCAGATACTCATAGTCCAGCATTTTTCACTGTGAAGAATTAAAATACTCTTTCATGAGTGCCTATAGAACAAAAGATACTCTGTGATAGCCCAAAGGCCTATGATACAGCAAAAGTCAGTGATACTTGCAATATTGTGACATTTTAATGAATAAGTAGAATTTTGAGTGGTATAGCATAATAAATGGGGGGAGGGGTGACATTAATGCTTTCATTTAACTAACTGATATTTCAGACTATTGCAACTTATTTGAAAGAAAGAGTATTCAAATCTCCAATTCACCTGTGGAGCAGAACCACAGTGAGAATATTCCATTCCACATCGTTTACTATAGCATTATATCATATTTATTTTGTCATTCTGGTAATTCTCTTCCCCCTCCCCTTTAATTCCTTTAATTCCTTTCTTCCCCAACTTCTAGCATAAAGTTGCTGCTCCTTAAATCCGATGATGGAAATCCTACAATAAAAAAAAAATAAAATTGTCTGCTCAATATCCCATAAACAGAACTCTATTAAAATTGGTGTGATAAATCTCCAAAGAATGTATCTGTTCTTTTGGGAAACACTGAATTGTTATGTATATCTACCCTTGAAAGACAATGAATACCTCTCTTTAGCTGAGTTTATCCGCTACTTATGCACCTGCACTCTGCTAAAACATCAGTCATTTTAATTGCACTTCAAGGCAGATATTGATAGGGAGGTAAGGAAATATAATGTTCTACTGTGTAATAGTGTAGGCATCTTTCCAGGAAGGCAGTTTGTCTGAAAGAAACCCCAGTTAACTTCTGGCTGCCTGGAACACAGATGGTGCTGTGCTATTCTGGTTGTTTAAAAGGTTTTCCCTTTTTTTTTTCATGTGTAACATTGGATTCCTAGCAAGTAAAAAAAAAAAAAAAAGTGATATATTATACTTGGATTTGGTCCAGGGACTCCTGGTTTTGGGATGCTTATGATATGGTAAAACATCCTAAACTATGAAGTCAGAATGCTGCTTGCACAAGGAAAGATCATCTCAGTTTTAAGAGCTTGCTTTAGAAATATTGAAATTTATGAGAGATTTGATGCTGACTAAGAGCAGGAGAGTTTATTTCAGTTTTAAATCTAAGAAGGGGAAGCTTCATGGAGAAATACGAATTATCATAGAGATTAAATAACTGTTTATTTCTTTTATTTGTCTCAATTTTCATTAGTTTCTCAAAATTAACTAAATGGTCAGCCTTAAGGGAATTATTTACTATGGTATTTTCAATAGTTTTTTACAATGGGTTTTCTGTCCCATCTAGGAAAACAGATTAAGAAGCAAACAATTTTACACTACTTATAAATTAAGTTTCCGGAGTACTATTTTAGAATTAACAACCTGCTAGTAAAAACGGACTCCAGGATGTGTGACTTTAACAGATTCATGGTTTATAATATAATATATTGGGGTAAATATAAATATATTGGGGTATTTCTTGATCCAGATTTCCCATAATTCTCAAATTATGGAGACCTAAAGTTTTAACTGATCTCATTTTTGGAGCAGAAAATGCAATGCTCAAGAGAAGGAGGGTTTTGGTTTTGCCTTTGCCCAGGAAGCAGAGCAGAGCTTGCTGACAGCCCTACAATGCTTGTCTTTCAGGTACAGGGACTACAGAGACCCTCCTCACTCCCCAGAGCCCTACGGATACACACTGCAGTTCTGGCACGTCTTAGCAGCACGCTTGGCTTTCATCATTGTCTTTGAGGTCAGTGACCACTCAGTGCCAGAACAACATAAAAAACTAAACAGATTTCCCTCTGAAGCTTTGCATTGGGCTGATTTATGATGGCAGCTGTTTAAGTGGGTTTTTTTTGTCTTAGTTTCTTCTACTTGTGTTGTGTTTTGTACTCTCAGATTTGTTTTACGAACAGTCACAGGTATGTAGGTTCTCACAGAAATGGGAATATAACACTGGAAACTATAGCAGTGACTTGCAAAGAGGGGGAATAAACGAAGCTTTTATTTACTTTTTGAGTAACTTGTCTAGGTTGGTAAGCCATGTGCTGACTGTTGTGTGAAGATGGGGGTGGAGGAACAAGAGAAGAAATATTAAATCTGAGCAACTGAGAAACAATGATAGTTAAAGTTACAGTATTTAAAGATCTACCTTTTTTCTTGTTTAGTTTTTTTTTTTTAATGGCCTTCATTTCTCCATAATGATTGGCATCACAAAGATGATGACAATGAAAAGGAGTTAATATCTTTGTCTATATTCATAATATTAGTATTTACTGTCAGTATCTCAGTCTTTAAGGCAAACCAAAGGAGATAATACCAACTTCACATGACTGGTAGTCCCATGCTGATTTTGAAAAAGAGAGCCAGGATGTTAGACAAATAGGGCAAGATAATTTAAAAAAAAAATAAAAATGCAGCTGTTAAAACTTGATTTCAAGTGACTGAATATCCCCACCAGAATCCAGGGGCTCAACATCTCTCCAGCACAAGCAGTTTGAAATGCCTTTCCCAGTGTGAAGAAGCCAAACAGGGAACACAAGATTTTAAAAAACTCTTTACTCAATCCTCTTGATACACTCTTGACATAAAGGCAGCACAGCGTAGGCACAAAGAGAAGTGAGGTAAGAAAAATGAACCCTGTTCAACTCTCAGTGTCCAGCCAAATTTGTGACCAGATGTGGAATAACTTCTTGTGTCTGCCTGTTACCAGCACATCACATTTAACTTTGCTTTGTCTGAACCAAAGCCATAGGCTGGCTCATATCTGCCTCCCTCAACATGAGCCACTCTGTTTATTGACACTGCAAGCTGTTTCCTTAACTATATCTACGAAATGGAACAGGTAATTGCAGCAGAAACTATGACCTTTTTTTTTTTAAATACTAATGAGTGTATTACGATTGCTGCAGTGCTTACAATAAAGATTGCACTGAGAGATAGGGGACTCAAGGTAGGTTTTTTCATAAATTAAGTAACTGCCTAGGCTCAGACCCCTTTTTGGCACTTTGAGTGTGGTTTATTTTGGATAACTTAAACTCCTTTGAAAACAAACAAAAGTATGTCCTATCACTGCAAAAGGAATTATTTGTCCAGGCTAAACTGACAGAAGAGGCTTTTTTTCTCTTTTTAGGTCCAGCAAAAAAGCCCAGACAATTGGAGTATTGTGAGTTTATTTCTCATGAGGGAAGAATACTTGGGAGAACATTTTACATTCTCTTTTCAGTGGCTTTCAAAAGATGGGTTCTGCTTGGGGAAGGAGAAATAAAGGAGAAATAAAATAGAATATATGTCCTTTCTGAGATGGAGGATTTTTCTGTTTATCTGCTCCTCCTCTCAAGTGAAGTGAATAAATCTCCAAGCAGCATTTTTGATCAAACAGAAAAGGACACTCAAGTAATCCTCGAGCATCAAACTCAAGCTTTGCTGTGTCATGCCTAAAATAGGAGGGACAAAGGATCAGTTAAGTTGTATTTAATTGTGGTGTTTGCTAAACAGGAATATGTCTTTGGATAAGAGATACAGTGTAAGAAAAAAGTTTAGGTTTTGTTTTGTTTTGTATAGCCTCCTCTTCCTGCAGAGCAGGAATTAATACCAGTACTAAGACCAGGCCCTGCCCAAACAACCTCACAGCAAATCATGACCTCTGGGCTTTGAACACAGAGGTCATAGAAAAGTTCTGAGGCCTTATTTGAACCCACCTGCTCATAATTTCTGCTGTAACTCAAACTCGACTGACTTTGGCTGGAGTTCTTGTGGGGGAAAAAACTGCAGGGTTTGTTTTATTAAAATTCAGTAATGGATTCAGTTTTTGCACATCATCTGTCTGAAAACTGGAAAGTGAAGGTTTTCAGAAGATAAGAAAAGTATATGTTTTCTTACCAAGGTTTTTAATTTTTCATTCCTTTTTTTGTGTTCACAGCACCTTGTCTTTTGCATAAAGCATCTGATCTCCTACTTAATTCCAGATCTTCCAAAAGATCTGAGAGATCGAATGAGGAGAGAGAAGTACCTGATTCAGGAAATGATGTACGAAGCTGAACTAGAACGCCTGCAGAAAGAGCGGAAGGAAAGGAAAAAGAATGGAAAATCTTATCACAATGAGTGGCCATGAGAGGGTGAGGAAGAAACTGCTTAAAACAAGATAAGAACTCTTGTTTATAAAAAAATCCTGGTTTTCTACAGCAGAGAGTGCACCAAAAGGAAAGGTCAGCAATGTTGTGTGCACTTAGCACATGTGCACCCCTATTCAATAGGGTGGATTTTGTTATGAGCCTTTTGAAATCAGAGATGTTTCCAAGGCTTAGTCTCCAGAGCTGATGCCAGCACAAGCACATCAGACCAATTCTAAGTCTCTGCACTCTCACCAGGAAGCTCCCAGGCCCCGACTGAAATTCGAGGCCCTGAACTTTGAAGCAGTTACACAACTTCCAGTGCTTTACAGAACTCGGTGATCTTACGGCTCATTCCCATGAAGTTGCTCTTCACAAGCAGTGACAGCGCCTTGGCAGCGTGGCAGTGTTTGTCCGTGTGTGTGGCCACCACCTGCAGCACGTGCATGGCAGCGTTGCTCTCTTCCACAGTGGACCCAGCCATGTTAGTTTGCATTTCCCACCAGTTAAGGTCACGTGGGTGGACCATTTCCATTTCTCAGCAATGCTGAAGTATTATTTAGGAGGAGATTTGTGATCACGAGTCTGATCAACTGGTCTGACAATGCTGAAAAATGTAGGCATCAGAAGTGCAGGCAGATGGCCAAGCATCTAAATGTGGCCAGAGGTGTCTAGCTGTAGGGTCATTTATTTGAAAATGACACTGTGGAAAGTTGCTAATATATGTTAAAGTTTTGAACAGTGCCTTTTCAGCTATAGGACTGTCTGGTGTCTGAAGGAATCGAACCAGGTTAGGGCACCTTGCCCAGAACTGCCCTTGTGTTTATGTTGCCAGATCACACTGAGGCCTAGTCAGGAATTAGGGTGTACTTACACATGTAACAGAAGTCAGATGGTGTCCTAAAGACCTACTTGCCTAAGTAAAACAAAAGACACATGAACAAGGTCAGCAGAATAAAACACAGCTGTCCAGAATATCTACACTTCTAACACTTTTTGTATTCATCATTCTATTATCTATGAAGAGGTGGAGGGAAAAAATAAAACAACAGATTTTAGTATGAAACAGCTTTAAATCCTCAATGCAGAGCAATTTCACACAGACTGCAAATTAGACTTGGGAAAAATAAGCCACTGTCAATATCCTTTAGCAAATTCCTTAATATTGAAAAATTTAAAATCTCTTATTTAATTAAGAAATTAAAAATTCCAGACTACTAACCCAAAAGAGTGTATGATTTGTAGCTTTGAAGACATCATAAGTGTTGTATGGAGCAACATGAATCAAAATACTAAGTGTTGTGAAAGTTCTTCAATCAGTTGTTTTTAAAAGTTATTCTTGGAGTAATTTGATAGGAGTAGAATTTGCCCTTCTTGACAGACCACACAATGCAAGACCCTATGGATGGATACCTCCAGCTCCACATGAAAACAGGACCATTTGCACCAAGGCCAGTATCACCAACTTAGATCTATTAACTTTTTTCCAATGCGAGGGATAACTGTGCTATTTGCATGAAAGGGGGAAGCTTTAATGAAAGGTAATATGACTTGAGGAAGGAAAGGGATGGAAGAAAATGTGAGCCCCTCTCTGTAGCCACTGCCTGCCTACATGGAAAAGCAAGGAACCTCCTCCAGTAGCAACCCACCACCCTACCTGAAGAGGATAAAGGCAGCAGCTCCTGGCCCTCAGACAACATAAGCACTGAAGGAATTTCAGGATTAGTCTGTTCTGTGTTGGCTCAGTGCCACCCTGAGCGTGGAGCACAGCTGGTGGTTGTGGGGTATATTCCTGATTCATGGGGAAGTGAACTTGGTCATCTTTGCTTCTGCTTACAGCAGCTGTGGACACATCCCACAGGACAGTGGGGAAACAGGAGTATTTCTGTCTGTAAATAGGGGATGTTGATTAGGCAAAGTTGACCTCCAATACACACATGCCAGAGGGGTTAGTATTTACCATCCACCACCTACACTGGCAGTCTGGAGATTTTGTGGTAGAATCGCTGTGCAAAATCATATTCAGACCAAATTATCCTGGATAATTGGATTAGTTTGGATACCCTCTCTTTAATGTCTAAACCAACAGATGACCAGAGCTTAGAAACCGTTTGCTAAGAAGTAAAGGGAGACATGAGCCATGCATAAAGTCAGTGTCACTCATATGAGCAAAATGGACCTTTGCAAATCCCTGCAGTAAGATGCAGCTTTGTCAGTTTAGGTCTCAGTGACTTGTGAGAAAAGAACTGAACTGAAACACAGTGAAATATAAACTGACTTCCACTCCAGAGAAGTGGAGTGCAATTTTATTCCACTGCAATAAAATGTGCCAAAACAAATAATGCACAGCAGAAATGCAATAGATAATAATTGCTTTTGAGAGTCGTTTTCGAGATGTAGTTTTGTGATGGATTTTCCTGACAATGCTTTGCTAGAAGTTGTGTCCCGCTCTGCTCTAAATGAGACCATAGGTTGGCTGCTTGCCAAGCTTGTGCTGAGTATGATGCTGCTCAGGGCTCTGACCTCTCTGGCAGACCCCGAGTTCATCTCTGCCACTTCAGTTTGACCAGTCAGCCCCTCGAGGTTTCTCTGCTGCTGGTCTGATGAGTAAATTTCCCTGGAGTCCTTCAGAGCTATTTAGCAGAACACTCAGGAAAAATGCCCCTTTTTATTTATTAGAAGAACAAAATACAAAAATATAGTATAACCATAATACATGGAACTTTAACAGTCTCTAGAGAGCTAATTTATGCCATTCTCTTCCTGATCTGATGATGGGTTTTGTTTAAACCTCCAGGTGACAGTCCTGTGTGTTGTTTACTTATTCTAGCTCCACAAGAGCACTATCTTCAAAGGAATGAGGAAAAAACGCAACCTCAGTGCATGCCACAGACATTTTACATAGCAAGCAGGACAGCACACATCAGAGGATTTACTGTGAAATCATCTTGCAATCAGCATAGGATTGTTCTCCATAGGCCACTCTTGACAGCAGCATGTACTTCATGAGCAGTTACACACCAGTTTTTAAAACTAAGGGGAAAAAAAGTATATTGGGACTGTTTTTCAGCCTGTTTGCTAAAATTTTGCATTCTGTCCCATGCTGGTTTTACAGATCTTAGAATAAAAAATGTAAATGAACAACCTGGATACTCTGACAAAAGAAAAATGTAGGAATAGAACATCATCTACATTCAAGCCACCAAATACTACGACAGAAACCGTGTTTACAAATCAGTTCTTTTTTATTTTAAATCTTTCTGAGGGGAGTTACATTATTGACCATATATATTATATATATATATATATATATATAAAGTATATAGAGAGATTGTTTATTTGTAAATAGAAAAATTCTATGGAGAAGAATGTCAAGTTTTCACTTTAAAAAAAATCATCAACATAAAGCCATGTTTAATGCTTGTATAATGTGATGTAATAAACTTTAAAAATAAATTATGCATATGAAATATTTACTGCTTGTCATTCATGAGTTTCTTTCTGTGTACCTTATTTGTTCAGCAAGAAAACTGACCAGGCAGATAGAAGCAAAATTTAAATGCAGACCAAAAAGAGCCAAAATCTATCACTATTTTTTCTCTGTGGTTCTTTCATGTATTCACATAGTCAAATATTGTTACTGCTGTGGTTTTAGGGTTGGGTTTTTTTAATGTTTTTACTTAAACAGGCTCCTAATTGTTTTGTCTTGTGACCCTGCCAGATGCTGCATATAATTTGGACACTGTGGAGTGCTTCCAGTCCTGTGAAATGAATCAATTTTGAGCATCCCACATTTCTCTGAGCTTTTAGCTGGGAGAGGTGAAGGATAAGGGTTCAGGAGTATGGTGAAGACTCAAAGAATTATCTTGCTGCTTTTACACAGACAAGAAAGGGCCTTGCTTAGAGTCCAGCTAGCAGAGGACAATATATGTTCCCAGATAAAATATTATTAAAAAACAATGAATATATTTAGTTAATGATACCAGTTAAAAAAAGAACATAGAAAAAAAAATAAAGCAAAAAGACTCACTTTATAGCTCTGTGGCAGTCATGAGAGGTTAGATAGCAAGAAATGGGGTAGTTGCAGAGGTCGCCTGCAAAGCATAAGGATGTTTGTCTCTAAACCACTTACAGCAAGATATATTTCCCAGTGAAAACTCATCTTGATTGGTCCACAATCATAAGATTGTGGACCAATAGATAGCACCTGGTCCAAACTTCCACTTCATACCAAAATTTGAGTTAAATGACTGCTCAGTGCTCAAATAGTGACTTCAGCAATAAAGGGGAGGTAAGATGGTTATTTATACATTTCCTCTGTTTTAAGCAACTAAGTGATTTCAAAGCACTGAGAAGAAAACTACATTTTTAAAGCATGATAACCAGGAAGATTAGTCTTCATGAACAAAACAGGTGGAAATTACAGATGGTCTAAGCCAGTCTAAGCCAGCATCAACTACAGTGCAGCAATTTCAGCACAGAGTGGTGCACATGCTGATGCTGTTTCACACAGCAGTGATTCAGACACACCAGTCACATTCCGATGGGAATTCAGCATTTGGATTGGGAGGGCTGTAGCCCTACTGGCGGGCACACAGATCAAGTCCTGCTGCAGGCTTCTGCGCTCTGTTACAGCTTAATCTCTTACAAAGCACACGTACACAGAGGCACACCAGCCCACTTCAGCACTCTGCAGCAGTGTGGATATAGCAGTACTCGCCCTCTTTCAGATCTGGGGGCTGAAAGTACCTTTTAAGTACAAACTTTTATATTCCAAGGCTGAAGAACAATTTTATAGCACAGAATGCAGTATCTGTTTCTGGGTCATGAGGGCAAGGCACAAGGTTGAATGAGCTGCAGTTATCTTCTGAGACTTGAGAAGCATAGCCAGCTCATTCAGTAAATGGGTTAATTGTCTGAGAGTAACCAAGATAGTACCAAAACAGAGATATTCCTGTCCTGGATCCTAGACGACTTCATTCAGGATGTTATTGTTTGTCTCAGATCTTAGATATAGGGACACAAGAGGTAACTCATGGGATCTATCCCACTTAATCATAGCCCTTCCACACAGTGGTTTTAGGCACTGACCTGAACCCAGAGCTACAGCAGAGGAGCGTGAGGAAAGGAGCTTCCCCTAAACTCTGCACTGGATCATGCAAAGCAATGCTTCAGAAGGCATGAGGGAAACCTGCCCCCATCACTTAGTTTTGCACTGGGTTAGCTGATGGAGTCACGGGCATAGAGTGTCTGGCTGGGCTGTTCTCTTGGTCTGTCCTTGGAGCCCATTTCTTCACTGTCATTTTCTGATCCTAACAGTTCATCTTATGCAGTAGATCAGCAAGTGCCCTCTGTCACAAGGGCACAGAAAAAATTTATTTAGATGCTACAGGGCTTCAGACAAGGAGCTAAGCTAGTAGTGTGTCATATTCTAAGTTACAGCAGCTCCGTACTTGGCAAAAAAGCAGCATAACTTTTAGGAAATGTGTAAGGCACACAGTCAGTTTTTCACTTGATTCCCAAGCATGACTGCCTTCCAAGCTTCGCAGCTCAGCTGATTTTCCAACTTGATTTTGCTGCTGTAGAAGAGATTTATACACTCTCGTATAGCCACAGTAAAAGTCTGAAGTGCAAATACAACTCAGTGGGTCAGAGTCTGCTCCCCACTGTACTGAAAGCAAGCAGAAGAAAGCACCAGCACAATGCATGGTCTCATGTGGATGGGCTGTTAACTTTGTCTTGGCAGCCCCTCTGGTCCCACCAGAGGATAAGCCACTCCATGCCCTGCAGCCTTGGAGAAGCCTTCACCATATGATATCCTCTGTGATCCCTTCTTCATCCTGGGGAATTGTGCATGGGGCTCTGCCTGCCTGCCAAAACACAGTGTGCACTTGCCTGATCTGGACCAACCTTGAACATGACTCCCCAAAGAGAAAACAAGGACTGCATGAACACAAAGGGCTAAAAAGGTTTCAGCTCATAGTCCTGGAGAGAACCACTGTGGCAACTGCAGATGCAGCCTTCCCTCTTGTCCAGTAGAGCCAAAAGGGCCTCTTCTTTATTAACATCTCTGCTGCCCTGTGCCCAGCCCAGTGCAAGAACAATCCTAGGCCAGTAAGCTGGGCATGAAGTACAAGGCTACTGTGGTTCTGGTCTATAGCACTGAATAAAAAGTGTAAATAGATGATTTCCTTCATGCAGACCAGCTCTGTAAGGGCAAGACCGGGGAGAAGAGGGAAATAGGGCATGAAGGGAAAGACAGTATTGAGTTTTGCCCCTACCCACCACTAAAGTCACTCCTGCAGCTGCCAGCAGTGAGCACAGAGAAAGTGCACGCAGCCAAGAAACAAATGGGTTAAAAAAAAACATAGACACAAAACCAGCAAAATAAATATGCTCTCAGAATCAGTTCTACAGAGGAACCAGATTGCACTAAATATATTTCCCATATAAAAAAAAGGCCTACTGTTTCATACAATCTGATAAGGTCCCACACCCCAATCTCTTCATACTTTCAATGCCTTAAAAGAAAAAAGGAAAAAAAGAGAAAAAGCTGAAAAACAGCTGTGTCCGGGTGAACAGTACTCTTTCCAAATAAAAAATTCACTCTGACGGTGAAATGAGATTAAAATCAGATATTTTCCAGGAGGCTCAAGAATATTGGGGAAATATTTCACATAGAAACGTTGCTTTAGGCTCTGTCACCAAGAAACAGAGCAAGAGAGTGAGGAAGTGCAAGAAAAACCTGATTCCTTTCTTGACTAGTGTCAAGGTCATGCAAGGGCAATAGTGCCACGAAGCTCAGCAGATGCCTGCCCATGACCCCAGCAGAACTGGTATCTGACCCAGAACAGGAATGTCAACAGTGCTTTACATGAACAAAACTGTCCTCATGGGCTCACATGGCCTTGTGTCATATATGGAGACCATTAACTTTGTTCTTATCACTTGCAACATCCATTTCAATGTGGCTGAAGGCAGGGTTGTCAGTTCCTTCGTCTGCCATGGTAAATGGTTTCCAGTTCAACACTTCCACTTTCTCTGGCTAAAAAACAAAAGACAAAAGCTGTGCTGTGAAACAGAAGGAACAGTCCTCCTCTCTTCGACCTGCATGCCAGGTGCCTTGCAGGAAAACACGCTGGTTGCTGACAGAGCACAAATACTTACTCATTGCAGTAGATGGAATTTTTCTAGGGGCATGGAAAGTTTTTTATTGCATAAGATACTAATTGTGTAAAATGTTCTTGTCAAACAAAATGTTCTTGTCCTGCAAATTGTCTAAAGTGGCTTTGGGTGTGCAAAGCTCTAATTGCTGTTTTCGTGTCTAGTAGTATGTCACCACCAGGTGCTTGAGCTATTGACTTCCAAACCTTCATCCTTGCCCCATCTGTGACAGGAAGAGCAGATTAAAATGCATCATTGCTTTGATGTCGCATTGTTGTTAAATATAATGAGATGTTGAGCTCTTCATGTGCAGAAAGTTGCTTAGTTAGAACTGATTTTTTTTTTAGCTCATAAATTTTCTGCATTCTTTGTAATGCCAACCACTTGTTATTCTGCTCTCAGCCATGTAAGAGACAGATATTAGTTTCTGACTCCAGGCATAAAATAAGTATGGTTGTGGACATTAGCTTCCATGTGAGTGGTGAATTATTTAGGTTTTTTCAGTAAAAGTACAGGAATTAAATTCCCAGGTATTGGAAACAGATGTTGACCCATTAAAGACAGTGAATGACAATAAATGGATCATTTATCCCCAGTATTGATGTGGCCAAACGGCATTACAATAGTACAGTAAAGTATCTATTTTTTCACTGGTGTTCTTATCCAGAAGATGAAATAGATAGGATCATTCTAGAAGAAGTTGTCAGTAACAAGTAAAAACATTTTGCAAACTGGACCACCTTAAAGATAGGATTATTGCTTTGTAATATTTGCAGTATTGTACTGCAGCAACAGCACTGAACAAAGCTGAGCTTGAATGTTCAGCTGATGATACTGATTGAAAAGAAAATTATTTGTAGTTCATTAAAAAAATAATTCCCCCGTATTCTCCCATCTAAGGGATATAAACTAATAATATTTCCCCTTTTCTTTTTTCTTAGGTTGAGAGCTAAGAGATAGATATACTAACCAGAAATGTTTTCTTTCAAACAGTAGCCAAAGTTACAAAAAAATTCAGATCTTAGAGAACACGTGTTTTCCAAAGAAAGGAAGCTTTGCTGAGTCCAAAGTATGCCTTGAGGCAGCTTCCTAGAGGCCAGTTAGGGAGTATTTTAGCAGAAACTGTCCCTTTCCTCAGTTGCTGCTCTGTTGTTAACTGAAGTTAAGCTGCGGCAAAACACAGCTTCCTTGCCCATGGCAGCTGCCTTACCCCCACCTGCCTTGTGCTCTGCTGCTGCCTTAAAGCCAACAGTCCTATCAGGCAGCATCAGGTGCTATTTATCCTGATTGGGAAAAAGTAAGCCAGGAAATTTGTTTGCCTTTGTCCCCAGGAGGAATTGATTTAAATTGATTTAAATCAGAGATGCACAATTACACTTACCTTCTCAGTTTCAGACCGTGAGAAGTTGGACAGGAAATCTTCCCTGGTCAGCAAGAACTTAGGATCCGTGTTCTGCTTCAATCCTCCTACAAGATAGGCAGTGTCAGTCAGCCAGCTTTACACTTGCAAACCAGGTGTCAGCTACAGGTACCAGGCCAGGCAAGCAGCAAAATCCTTCAAGCAATCACAGACCTTAGGGATCATTTCTTTACAATGATACCCACTCCTCTCAATATAGAAAATGATCCCTCAAAGTCTATTTGAAATGTCTTAGCTATTTCCCAGTTTCCTAGATCCTCCTCAGATTTTCTATTTTGGAAAAAAAAACCTGAATCTGGCAAACACTAGAAAAGAATTAATTCCATGCAGTGGTGTTTGGGACTACTCTGCCAATCCAGGAGCTGTGGCACCAACTGCTACCCTGATCTCCAGTTCTCAGCTGCCTGTCAGCAAGACTCCCGACTCCAAATTCACCAGCAATTTTTATAGTGAATTATTTAAGGGCATCGCCAAGATGGGGGTGATGAGGGCTAATGGAATATCTGGGCATTTTTATGGCATGGAAGATTGGGAGGGAGGTGCTGGGGATTAGCTCTGCTTGCCATGTGAGGCTTAAATGGGATCTTGCCCCATGAGAAGTGGATGACATTGTGGTTGGGTTAATTCTTTTGTGCTTCTGTTTCTTGTGCTGAGTATTTCTCATCTGGATTTGGTGAGCTGTCTGGTTTTCATGCTTTGTTTCATGGCCTGTAGGTAACCTGATTCCTAGCTGGTAAAAAACATCACTATAGCAATGGGAAGAGAATGTGCTTAAAAGAAAGCATGGAGCAAATCTTCTAAAAACAGAGAAGGAAAAGAAAATGAGATAAATGTAATTTGTGTTTATTAGTTGCAATGCATAGAGAAATTAATGGAAGTGAGTTTGTCTACTGGGTTTGGAGTTTCACAGCTGTTGTGGATCAGTCTAAAAATTTGAAATCTAAGAGCCTCAAAGATGAGGGCTGTTATAGGAATCTGGCTGGGGCTGCTGGGTAAAGCTGTGAGAACAGCTGCTTTTTTGCTGTTTCTGCCATGCATGAGGTGAATGACAACTGTACTTTGCAACTGACCTGGATGCAAAAGTAGTGAGGCCATGGGCTGGAACTGAACTCTCCACTCTTACCCGTGGCAAGCTTTTCCCTTTCCACAAAAGTACTGGGAAACTGAGAAAGAAGCTAAAATAGCCATGCAGAAGATCTACAGCTCTAAGGCATCTTCTTGGGGTATGAGGTGAAAAGCATGCACTCTATGGATGCAGGCAACAGCCTTGAGTGCTCTAAACTCACTCAAAGTAAAACTGGTTTTGTCCTCAAGAAGCATGGGTGTATATCCTTGCTTGGAGTTGTCGCCATGTTCAGGGACAAGTCTTAAACCTCCAGCCCCTGCAGGCATCTAATGAAACAGGAAAGACGGTGTCTTTTTTTTTTTCTTTTCCTCTTTTTGCCCCTTAGGTTTAAAAATATGCTGAAACTTCTTTCTCCTTAGAGACTTGTAGTAACTTTTGCTGTGAGCAAAGACCAGGAGTGGAATGCAGAAGTGCTGAGAGGAGAAAATTAGTTTTAGGATGGTAACCTTTACATGGTGTTTGCAATAGGTTGCTGACACTTCCTGTGGCATTGACAGCTCTCAGGACATCTGAGTTTGAAAGAGATCTGAGACACATTCAAGCAAAGCTCTGGAACCAGTACCTGTTAGGAGGCTGATAATTATTCCCACAACTACTGTGACAAGTGTCCCAAGTGTGCTGAAGTAGAGATAAGACAAGGAATACCAGTTGTCTGCCAGGGCAGGCCTGAAATGAAGCAGAAAAAGTGTTAATCTCTCCTTTCCTGTTCCAAACAACTTGAAAATGTCTGTTTCCAGTCAGTGTATAACTACAGAGACACTTCTGAACCAAGTGACCTGGTAATCTTTAGCTACCTCCATACAATAATATGTGCACTGAAAATTTGTTCCAAAATTTGCAGAACGAGTTCCTTTGCGAGACAAGGCTAGTCAGTGCAGTGAGGCAATGCATGAGACAGAGCAGGTAAAACAGGACAGTCTTGTCTCTGCCGTGAATCTAGTGCACAGCTGAACACTCCATTTATCCAGATAAAGGGATTAATTTCTTTAGCAAGGGTGATGTTATTTAAAGGAAAGTACACACAAGAAAAAAACCAACAAGGAAATCAACCCCATGCAGCTCTAAACAGTCAGAAACAATAGAGCAACTGTCCTTACACCTTAATCTGTTCTCCCTGACTCTCTGCTCTGCTGCAACAGGTGCTTCCTGGCAGCCAGGAGCAATGCTGGAGGGCTCATGCCAGAGGTGTGGCATATGAAACTGGAAGTTGGGCACCCAGATGTCTGGGCATCCCTTGATTGTACAATGCTTTAAGGTATAAGGATTTGGAAACCCTCGAAATGTGTTTTTTCAGCTTCTTTCTGTTCCTGCTGTTCCCTATATTGTCATTCATAATTGTTAAACTAAATTGTGATCACCCAGAGTAAGACAGTCAGTAAATTTGCTAGTCGCAGAGTGGAGGAAATCCCTTACATTGTGCCCATTCTAAATGTACTGAATAGAACTATTCTGCACAGACAAGCTGCTGTAGGTAGACCTGCTTACCGGCATTTTACCCTTAACTGCCAATTACTTTAATTCATGTGACAGATTGTGGGAGGTAATCCAATAACTATAAATGATATCTTTGTTTAAAACTGTGGTCCACAGTAATGCATGTCCAAGCCTTTGAACTCAAATATTGAACTGAAGCTTTTCAGATCAATAGGAAGATTCACTTTGACTTCAGTTGTGGGATAACTCAGACAAACTTCAGTCTGACAGGGAAAAAAAATCAGAGAAAACTGCTGCATCTCAAACAGTGTGGTAGATGAACCGGAGAAGGATGGTTATAGCAACCAAAATACTCTGCAGATGGACAAAAAATGCATGCTTTGTTACTGCACTTGATGAACTCATATACCTTTCTGCACCTGGTGTGCTGAAAATCGTTGTTAATGGAATTTCTGTTGTTGTTAAATTTCCTGAGGATATATTACAGCCTGCAGTTGAGAGATAGAGTGGCTTGGTCCTCTCTGGAAGTGGAGGATAAATCTGAGATCCAATTCCAACCCAAAGTGAAATAACGAAGCCACTGACAAGACCCACAAATGCCCCCTGCAAAACAAAAAGTGAAACTTGGATTTGCATGAAAGCAAAAGATATTTGAAAGAAACAACAACTAGATGAAGAAAGAGTCAAGATAATCTAAACTGTAATCTCCAAAGCAGAAATTAAATTTACATTTGGGAAGCGCTGGGGAGTTTGCTTCATTTCCCTTTGGGGAAATACAATGTTTTCTCACTGCTCCTCAGTATACCTCTTTTTATCTGGCCACTAAGTCTTTACAATCAAAGGATAACTTTGGCCTGCATGGTATATGGGAAAATCCTGCTTTATTTGAGGCCCTCCTCGAACAAATACAGAAGCAATTTTTCAATTTTCTCATGTGACCTGTTTTATCAAAAAGTCTCTCCTACATCGGGGTAGGTGGGGTTTTGGCTGACAGCTAGTAATTTTTTTATTTTTTTACTTTAGTAGGTATATAAAACTTGCAACTGCAAAAAGGTAAAGATCAGTTATTAGTAAACTTAGCAGGATTTAGTAATCCTACCAGACTAAACCATGGACAAACAAAGTTTGTCAAGTCATTTTTTTTTTTGATGGAAAGTTTTTCTTCTGGAAATGATAATTTTACAATATGGAAGCACTCTGAGAATACCTCATTTGGCCTGGAAGTTCTTAGACCCCATTTTCCTAGCCTGACCCCCTTTTGCTCAGACAGGCCAGCATTCTCTGGGCCTACTGGTTATTCAGTTACATCTCAAGATGCAATGTCCCTGCTTATAAAACTGCTTTAAGAAATCCTTGTCAAAATTTCATTTTTATTCAGATTATTTTCCCCCATCTGGATGTGTAAATCTCTTCATGGGATGGAAATTCACTTTCCTTTACAGCTCTGTTAGTCATTTCCCTGGGACAGGGAAGAAAGGGAGCAAGCAAGGGGAAATGTCCTCACAGAAAGTACCAAAGACATCAAATTATTGGTGGGAGAGGGGGAGGGAGATGCCCAAAATTATCAGTTAGTTTTGGATGAACAAGTCTTTAAATTTCTACTTACAATTCCATTTGCAAAGGAGCAGAGGATTCCCAAGGCAAACAGTCCTAAAAGGGGGCCACCAACCATGCCAAAAATGCTGAGCGCTGCCTGAGGAAGGAAGAAAGTCTGCTGTCAGGTGCTGTGCAAGGAAGGTAAAGCCTCTGAAGTCACAAGAAGAGAAGATGTTGAGAAAGAAATGATGAGACTTTTTTAAGTGGTGTGTACTCAGCTGCCAGGATTTTATATACGGATGCCTAAAACACAGGCTGAGCCATGGGCAGTTTCACACCAGTACCCAACAAAGAATAAAACTAATCTCATAATTCGGCAATTATTTTCTTACATAATTTATTCTGGGTCATTCAAGATGGGTATGGAAAAGCAGTCTGACACCTACCTGCAACAAGGCTCCCAGAAGAGATGCCACTGCAGCCATAGCAATACAGACTCCACCATAAAACAGGCCTGTGTGTGAAAGGCAGGAGATTGTGTAAATCTCCCAAAGTTGGAAAATCACTAATGAAAAGGTTTCTGTCTAACAAAGCACAGCTACATCATCTCCCAAATAAATGTGTTAACATCAGGAGTTTTTCTAAGAGAGCCTGAATTGGCCAAAAGGTCAGGTTTCTGTTTGCATTAAGAAGAGATCATGCAAACTTGACAAAATCCTCTTTCTGTGTATTACTAAAGATTAGTTAATAAATGTCAGCCATATGGATTACTCATAGTGGCAATAACCCACTTACTGTTCATATTTCTCAGCTAATCTCCTGTGTAATTGTCCTTATTTTGAGGGATGATTTTCACTTCTCAGTCTAAAATCTAGGGAGCAGAAGAGTAAATGCTGGCAGATCACTGGGAGCTGGCACAGTGACAGAGAACATCCCAGGTCACCAGGACATAGTGTCTCTTTCCAGGAGCTGTAACACTGGCTCACTTGTTTTTTCCACCTCCACCCCTGATGAGTTTCACTGCTCTAGCAGGAGGTTAATCTCACTATTCATTGTGATGTGTCAGGCAACTCATGATACCACAAACAAGAATTTTGGCGCAAGCATTGTTTGCAATGTTTAAGAAACTTCTCTCAGATGAAAATACTGAATACTTGTTACCCTCCCACCAGTCTGTCCTGCTCCCTGGTATGGGCTTCGATATCATGTTGGGACTGAGGTATTTCTATGCTTACTACAAACACTTTCTCAGGCTACACCTGCAGCTGGTCACAAACAGTACAATTAGCAGACATGGCAATTGTACTTCACAGATTTAAACCATCCGCTCAGCCTAGGTCTGATTCTCTTTGAGTCACATTAAGCAGAGGAGCTCAACAGAGTGACAGTCTGGGAGTAAGACGGAGAAGAAGTGAAATTTCTTGTATTCTGGAATATTTTTGAAATACAACACTATTGCTTGCATATCAATTCAAAAAATATGTTACAAAACAGCTTGCTTTGCTTCTCATTTTTGACAGATGAAAGAAAAAGAGCAGGTGTTTAAGTCAGAGGTATATGGCTTTGTAGAATTGCAAATCAATACTGAACACAGATGCAGAGCATCTTTCCTTATTAAAGACCAAACAAGATGATTCCCTTTTTTCCTTAAACTTACTTGTCTCCCATTTGTGTAAAACCTATGTAGCTGATCCTGTCTCTCCCAAATGTTGCACCAACAGAGTCCCACTGGTGTGAATGACTTACTCCTGACATCCACTGTCATAAGCAAGATCTGAATCAAGCCCTCACTTCATAAAGCAAAAGCAGAAAATATGTTTTCCAGACGTACTCATCCCCATGGAAATCCATGACAGCTTCTTTTCAGAGAGAGATTTGAAGTAGGGCTTAATGAGGTCTTCAACAGTCACAGCAGCCAGAGCATTGATGCTGGAGGACACCGTACTACAGAAGGCAAGATTTATACAATTTTTTGTAACTTAGAAGCTGAAATAATAGATAACAGGTAAGTTACTGGCACCGAGAAACTGCCACTGTCTAGAACAGTGGCAGAAAACTAATTTAATTGCTGCATTGGTTGAAATAACTTATTATCCCAGGTGATGCCACTAACAGCTTAGAAAAATTGTTTAAAATAATTATTGTTGGTGAAGACAAGGCACATACTGATGAGAAGTTGGGCTGGACCTGGAGAACTGCTTAGAAATATCTATTACATATAGCTAGGCAATAAACACTACTGGTATACATGGTACTTTCACAAATGATCTACAGTATATGTCTGGGTAAATAAAGTTTGGATATCACTGATTACTTTTAATGCACCTCAGAGGAGAGTTCAGATAATCTAATTATGGTCGCCCAAAAATTAGGCATCTAGTCCAAACTAAACTACCGTAGGTTCCCTGTGGGGCCAGAGAAACCAGCACTCCTAAGGCACAAACCAGGTGACCCTTTGCACCTTGTTCTTGCAGGCCACCAGCTTTTCTTCAGCATGTGAAACAAATATTTTGTCTGTTCCCTCTATGTATGTAACTACAATTATTCAGAATAAAAAAAAAAGATTATTCTGGTGTCACATTCGTAAGTTACTTAATTTTTATCTGTTTACTATTGTTCAGAGCATCCCTTGAGAGAGACAACATTCCCTAAAGACACTCTTTAGAAAAGCTGAACAAAACACTCCCCAGTACGGGATAGAAGGGTACCAATCCATCTCCTACAGTAAAAATATACAGTGATTACTGTTGCATGGGACTCATTCAAGACAATTGGAAGCCCAGGAACTTTGGAAAAGAAGTCTCTAAAGATCAGAGGTGAGGAAAGGCAGATGGCTTTGAAGTTATGCAGGTTAGAAACTGGAAAATTAAAGATTAGCAATAGGAAATTTCCCCAACTGTAGCTATTTGGTGTAATCACCCATTTATAATAACCAAAAACGCCTATAGCAGAGGGGCTTTAAAAGCACAGAGAATTTGTTAGTGTTTAACATCACATGTGGTTAGCTGTTTCCTCCTGTTGTTGGTAGGGAACTCCAAACAGCTTTGAGTCCTACCACCCAGATATTGGAAACCATGGATTTTTAAGCCACATCATCAAAGAGGGCACAGTGATTTTTCTGAAGACTAGAAATAAGCTAGACAAAGAAGTACAAAAATTTTAGTATAAATGCAACATTAGAACCAACAAAAAAGGGGGGGAAAAAGGTAGTAGTTTCCAGATTATTAAATTACCTTAATGTCCCACTGTAGGCACTAGCCACAAAAAGCCCCGGTACTCCTGGAAAATCACGCAGGATATCCAGCACTAGGTATGGCATCAGCTGAAAAATTCAGATTAGAAAGCATTATCATCTTGCTCTAATTTTTCATTTATCACCATATTGTTTTTTTACAGCCTTCTCACTGGTATTCAATCCAGCTGTTCTAATTTTTAATGTCCTACCTTGTTCTATTTATTGATTTTCTAGAGAGAAAACCAATCCTAAAATGTCCACAAGAGATAGAGAGGGTGTGTTGAGACCACCTAGCTGGGGTGCCAGGCCATCAGGAGCTTGGTTTCCAGTGACAGTGGCAGAGGAAGCTAGGGCTGGGCAGTAGGTGGTCTGTACTGTACATCCCTTGAGAGGGTTGGGTGCCACAGATGCTTTTTCTGCTATTGGCTCCACAAAAAGGGGTTTATATACAGTCCAATAACCTCAGATATCGGTACCTGAGATCAATTTTCTTATTGGAACCTGTCTGCCATTTTTTGATGTTTGCAAGATCTGAGTAGTGGAAGGAGAGAGAAATTTTGAGATTTTCTTCCTGTGAACCTTTTTTTTTTTTCACAGACAAGTTGATATTTTTAGTATCTTGCTTTCAGCTACTACTAAATGAATTTGACTGATAGGAACAACTTAATTTCCTACCAGTTTCCACCTAGGTTCTTATTTTATTCTGCCCTTAAAGACCAACAGGTCCTGCCTCAGGTCCTCCATTTTCTGTGCTCTTCTGGCTTTTTGCATTATACAGAGCCTGTGATTATCTTAGGTTTAAACATACAAAGCAAACTTTGATTTCCTTGGGCCCTGACTCTGGCCAGTCTATGGGCTGCCAGAACTCTTGTTTCTCAGGTAAACCTGCTGCTCAAGGTCTATTTAGGGAGAGGTGATGAGGTGGTTTCTCTGCAGCACAGTTTCATTGCCCATCTCTCCTCCAAAGGAGGGAAGGATTCTCCATCACTAGCAAAGATAGCCTTCTTCCAGGGGTGTGCTTTGCGTACAAGTATGTTTTTAATCTGGAAAGGATTTTGCCTTTGTCAGCTCAGGAATTTAGGCTGGATGACACAAAGCAGCTCACCAAGACCCACAGTCACTCACAAGGACACTGCTGCTCTCTTCCCGTCACTTTCTTCAAAGCAGTTTCATGTAGTGCTGGCAGTCCTGAACCCATTTTGGATGAAAAACCCACACATTTGCAGCTCCAGGATAGCTGGGGAATGCAGGGACTAAACACTCCCTAGGATGGGTCTGCTGCTTTCTCCAGGTTGTTCCCTCGCGTTGTGGTCTCAGCCTGACACAGGACTCCAGCACGTCAGTATTTCCAACCCCTGACTCTTGAACTGTCTTTATCTGCTTATTATGGCTGCAGAGGAAGGATACCCTCTCACAACCTTCCCAGAAATGTGGGGCCTTACCTGGTCGAGTGCTGACACCTGGTTGGCCGTCCATGGGTCACAGTCTTTGTAGATGGAGTAGAGGGCCAGCCCACACAGTGTGGCACAGGCCAGGATCGCCCAGAGTCCCACCAGGTTGATGTAGAGGGACCTGCACCAACACACATGGAAACACCGTGTTAGAGCTCAACACCCCACAAAAGACCCCACCAGGGCTGAGCAAGGAAGTGCCCGTGCCTGCACTGAGGAGACCCCCTGGTCAGTGACTGCCTGCTGGCAAGGGAGTCACCATATGACTCCCAGCATTTCACCTGGAGAGAGATCACATGTACAAATGTACAAATGACTCCTCTGGTTTTGGTGACCCAGTCTGAGCACTTGTCCCCTGACAAGAGAGATGATGGAAGCGACACAGCAATCCCCACATTTCATCATGTGTACAAGTTGTACATGGCAGGCAGCAGGCCAGAGGATGTTCCTTCCCCCATGCCACACCCCTTGACAAATCCTAAGCAGATTTGTAAGGCAGGGTACCCCAGATCCAAGTGTGGGGTACCTTATAGTCAGCACCAGCACTCCTTTTCCTCTGGAGCTGTAATATTATGCTTACACAATTCCAGAGCTATCCTTGTAAAGCTACAAATCTCCCATTTTCTCCTGAGACAGTCTCTGTGGGAAGAGCAGTGAGAAACTGTGGCCTGAGACCTGGTCTGGAGATGCCTCTGTCTGTACTTCCAGAGAGCAGGGATTTCTCAACAAAGGGGCTTCCCCTTCAGTAACTAAACAACTTGGAGTCTGGTATCATCATCATCATCTCCCCACATCCTGATGTGAGCTTCAGCTTCAGATAATGGTGAGACCAGAAATGTGTTTTCATCAGGCATTAATGCTGACTTTGCCACACAACAGGCAGCTTCTACTGGCAGTGAAAAACACATTGTTCTCCTTGGTCAGTGAGGGCTTTTGCATTCCATCTAAGTCTCGGGTTTTCACAAATGTTTCTAAGCTCTTGATGTCTCCTGGGTCACAAAACTCTTGGTATCTCCAGGGTCACTAAGTTCTTCTCACCTACAATGGTGAGTTCAAGCAAATATACCCACTGGGAGTTTAAAAAACAGCGTTCCTTTCCAGCAGTTGACTCCTGGTTATCTGTGTATCACTGATAGGGATTTAACTTCCTGGCAGATCACATACCCTGGACCTATGCCAATTGCTAAGACCTCCTCTGGGAGGACATTTGGTTTCTGTGCAAATATATCCATGCTTGCAATGCTTCAGGAGGCTTTCTAGTGCTTTCGGTTCCCGAGAAGGTTAAGGGGAAACAGCCTTTGCATTTCTGTAGAAGACCAGCAGGATGAATGAAGAAGTAAACTTCATAGGCCTTGTTAGACATTGAAATGCACATTTTCAGAAAGGCATAATGTAGATTAACTAACTGTTAATCAGTTTTATACAACAGAAAAGTTAACGGCAAGCACAGTGCAAACTCTTAAGAAAGATCTATATAAATAAAAGCTGATTTACACATAGATTTACACTATGAATTTTTGCCTTGCATTTGCAATTAGGGGTGGTCTAAACACAGAACCAACAGCACTTTAAATTTCTCTCTAAACTAATTTAGCAAAAATGAAGTAGTCCTCTTCTCATAGATACTTATATATTGATTGGATGTCTTGCATCCTTTTAGCTGAAGCTATTCCTGCGCTGGCATAATCTATGTTGGTATACATCACCCAGAAACTGATTTAACACAAAATTTAACCAGTAAGTAAAATCAATCCAATTCTTTTGAACAGATGTAATAGAAGAATTAGCCTAGAGCCTGTAGCAAAGATTAGAAAGTCAAGAGGAACACACAGAAGCAAAATAAATTGTTCCTTGTTTTTAAGCAATTCTTGTTTTTAAACTGTGTCAGTGTTTGACAGATAGTTGGGGTTTTTCCCTTCTAATTTACATCCCAGCTCATGGTACACCCTATGACTAAGCACTGGAGAATAATAATTGTAGCACTGTTGGAGAGAGGCGTCTCCATTAATTCTGTGTGAGTAACTAGGGGTGGAGTTTGGGTGAAGTAGGCATTATGACTGCGGAAAGCTTATTTTCAATTGTTTGTTTCAGACTGGCTCTAAGACTTTAGCACTGAAATATACCAGCTGATGACCTTGAAAGGAAGGTAGAGAAAGGAAGGTGTTAGTAACCCTTATTTTTCTGACAGTGTAGCTCTCCTGCTCTGGGTACCTCTTATCATTCAGATGTAAGCATTATGTTCAATTTGCCTAGTGATTGTTCGAAGATGACAGAATGTGCTCCTGCCTACTGGTGTTTCTTAAATGGGGTGAAATCCTTCCCCAAAGCCTGAGAAAATTCCTGCTCTTGTGCCGCTGTTAAACGCCTTCCCAGTTTGGATCTGGGAAGGAATGATATTCTGATCTCTGATGTGCTACTGTGCTGTCTCTTAGAAAGTCCTACAGTAAATGGCATGGGGGTTAAAAACCCTATTACTTTGACCTGATGACATTTTGCACTTCCGTGTACAGATTCAATGGCAATAAGAGGTACAGGCCAACAACATGACCTGACAGATGTGTTTAATGACATCTGCATATAAACTAGATAGTCACCACAGAATAATAGTTTTTATAATTGTCACAAGCTGCAACTATTAAGCAAAATGATTTCTCCATGCAGAGGAAATATCTTGCACAAGTGAGGCTCAAGCAAGATGCCATGGAGTCCAACTGCCCATGCCAACAGGACAGGGCTCTACCAATTAAGGCTCTGCAACCTTAATACGACAGCTATAAAGTCCATCCAAACCCCTGCAGAACCAGATAGCTTCCAGCCCTGGCCAAAGTTGCTGCAACAGCTCAGAAAACCCACCCTGAGGCTGCCATGGTGTGAGATTTCCTTTGGCTTCTGGGACACTCAGGAGGTGCCTCTGCTTTCAAAGAGGGCAGGTAGGGAGGATGCAAGAGAGGAGCACAGCCCTAAGTGAGGCAGGCGCTGGGAAGAACAGCCAGACTGGCACACAAGTCTGGCTCAATGTATGCATCTCTTCTCCTATATGCAATCATTGCAGGGAGATGTGGGATGTTCCTCCTGCCTCTGCAGTGCTGAGAGCCCAGAACCCAGCCACGTGCCACAGACTGCGGAGAAGCGATCTGGTGTGCTGGAGATGTGGCAGGGAACGCTGGAGACATGCCTGACAACGAGCACCAGCTCATTCCTGTCTGCAGCACAAATGGCTGAAAAGCAGATTTTCTTTACTGATATAACCAAAATATTTCAGTTGTAAATGGTGCATGAATTTTGTGGGTGTTTTGATAACTTTATGAAGCAAAAGCCTTCATAAAGCTTCTTCTCTGTATGTTGTTGTACCATGGAATGATAGAATGTATAGGGACTACAGTTATGATGTGTGCTTCTATATTTCTTCTATAAATGAACTTCATGAGATCACTAGTAACTCTTAAATCCTGAGCTGTGAACTAATGGAATGATACTAAAGATAAAGGTAAGATAATAGAGATAGTAAATATACTCCATTCTGGAGAAAAGGCTCATCAAGAATTCAAAGAAAACAGAACCATCTGCCACTTTCCATAGTTAATTCCTTAAAAAATATGTCCTTATTATTATAAACACAAAATACATGATTACTCAGCAATTTTATCACTCACTATTTCTGGATTTCCTTGCACCTGTATTCATTGTTATGGAAAATTTTTTTAGTCTTTACTTATGCGAAATCCCCACACAACGATTTAGGTTTAGTAGAGCAGCAATTCAAGATACTGTCGTGATATGACTTCAGCATAAGTACTATAATATTTGTGCAACTTTCAGTTGCACATAAACTTAATGCAGCAATTTCTATATGAGAATACTGGCACAGTGAAACATTCAGGCACAAAGTTCAATGTTACAGCCATCACGTGTAATTCATATACTTGTTGTACCAAATTTCTTCTACCTGGTCCACAAAATAGAAGGCAAAAGTTGTTAGCCTTTATAAATGTAATTTACACCGACAAAATACCCCCATACTTCTTTAAAAAGATCTTATAAAGAACAGCCACTGCTAAATTCAGACAGTTACTGCAGACAGACTTACAATTTTGCGTGGAATCTGCTTTTGCATGCAATGTATCTCTGGACTTGAGACTGGTTAACCCCGTATATTCCAGTCCACGTGAAAGTCCCACCTATAACAATCGTCCAGAAGGTGTGTCTTTGCAAAGGATTGGGATTAAAGCTACAAAGAGAAAAAAAAACAGAATATAAAAGTCTTCTTAATATGTACTGACCTTAATGCTTTGAAGAAATAATTTCTCCACGCTTGCTCTAATACAAACTTTCTTAATTTCGCCAGATTTTGAACATTAAGTTACTCTAACTTTATGGGAAGTCACAGAAAGCAAATTTTAAAACTCAGAGCTGATATCCTGAGCCAATGAAACACTCTGAACTGTCCAAGGTGAAGCTGGAGAGCTTTATTTGCCTATAAACTACAGTCTTATGTAAAGTTGTATGATGCCTGTGATGGTTGTGATGAAATGATGCTGCAGTAAAAAGTGTAATGTTCCTGCTTATCTAGAGGGACATCAGTCTAACACCAGTATAAAGGTGTGTTTACAATCCCAGACTTTGTGGACAGAACCTCTATAAAACATTTTGCTGGTTTAGCTCTAAGTAAACAGCAGATTTTAGGTGGGCATGAAAAATTATTATTTTTAAATGAAACTTTAATATAGAAATAAATTATATCTATCTTGGTGAACATTGTGATATTATTTCACCTATTACATGCCTTTATTCATTTTCTTTTCCCATCTGTTAACTCTGTGATTGGGAGAAGAATCAATGCAGTACAACCACCGCAAATGAGCCAAACAGATTGAAATAAATTACTGTTCACAAGAAGAAAAAAATACCCACAGATGAATCACTAACTGAAAAATTTGGTGAAGAATTTTACAGAACAACCTGATTAATATTGTGAACTAACAGACAAAGAACAAATTGCAATACTTGTCATACTAAACTTTCACTGACAGCACTGGGTGAAGGTTCTCAGAATAATCTTGTATTCATCAAAGGTACAATAACTTTTTTACTTGAAATGGTCTTTGATTCAACATTGTCAGACTGAATATTCTTGAACTCACAAGTGATATTTTTAGGCTATGAATACTTACAATAATGGTAGTAAAACAGTATTTTATAGTAAAATACTATAAAGCTACATTTTTCTTTCAGGAAAAAGAAAAACATTTCTCTTTTTCAGATTAGGCAAAAAAATATTATTTTCCCATTTGTTTTGGTCTAGTCACTGAAATGCCAAATCAGCTGTTTACAAATTGTAATTATAAATACAACTGTCTTCTCCTATTCAGTCTTCTCTTTCAGTAGAAACCCAAATGTATCCTTAAAACACCTACTTGCCAAAGTAAAAAGGTTTTTCTCTTTCCAGGATTTTGCATGGTAAAACCTGAAAAATATCCCCCAAACTAGGTAAGCTTGTTTAAAAATATACAGAAACTGGGTCACAACTTCTGCCTTCCTCCTCCTTCAGCAGCAGTTTCATTTCACAGTTAGTCACATTTTGCAGGAATGGAGAGGCACATCCTCTGCAAGTACAAACTCACTCCCAGAAGTTCAATCTTCCTCCATGGTAGGAATCATTGACGATGCGTCCAATTCCATCCTGAACCACCACAGCTCGTATAATCACAGATGAAAATCCAGCCACCATGATTCCAACCTGGAAAACGTCTGTCCACACCACTGCCTTCAAACCGCCCTGCAGGAGGAACAGCACGTGTCAGCTACAACAAGGCAGCAGCACTCTGGCTTTGCATTCACATTCAACTTAGCAGAAACATTACCATCTGTAGCAAGCATAATAGCTGAATCTTGTTTCCTTCTTTAATAGAACTAATTCTCTACTTTAGGTGTCTTTAGGAATTGTATTCTGGAACCTATTTGGGACATCCTGGCCCTTTTTTGAAGTGCACTGGAAGTTTAATCCAGTATTTCTTTCACCACATGACCTGATCCAGAAGTTTGTATCAAAAGATAAATTTTCAGACAGTGTTCATCTTACTTATATAAAGTACTGCTAACTCCAGGAGGTATACCATTCATCTGAATTAAAATAAACATGATTTAATCCAACATATGCAAATAAATTTCTCACTGAGGTTTTGTTCCACCATTTCTAGACACTCGGTCAATTAACACTAATTTAAACCCCAATCTGTTCATATGGTTCACTATTTTCAGTGGCTCTATTCAATAACACAAAAGACTGCTACAGTTGCATTGAGAAGGTGTTTGACAAATTGTACAGTAAAACCCCTCTAGATCATAAGAAAAGTCTCAGGAGGATTTTTGAAGGGGAAATCTACCCTTTTTGCTATTCTTTCAGCAACAACAGAAGTTTGACTGTATCATAACAGAAAATATTTGAGTTGCATAGTAGCTACCTATGCATCTAGAGAGGTCTGGGTGAATATGGTCCTGTGGCTACACTTGTAAAATATAATTCCACGGAGTAACTTGACTATTAGGCTACTTTTTCATAAATTCCATACTTGATGTGAATGGTGAAAGGAACAGATTTTTCTCATCTGAAGGGCCCACGTACCAGTGTGCAGTAGAATGTGCAGACCACACCAGTCGCCACCACTGCGCCCCACAAGTCAAAGCCAGTGACTGAAAGAGAGGGAAATGGCACCAGCATGAATGAGGCACTGGAGACAAAACACTGAAGGTCAATTACTGAAGAAAGCTAGAAGTAAATTAAATGCAAAAGTAGGAGGTGTAAATGGCAATGAAAAGATTAGTGTGTCTAAATCAGGGGATTCACCCTAACCAGTTCTAAAACTGAAAAAGCTGTTACAGATTTAGAAACTGCTAAAAAGTTGATATCCATTTCAGGATATAGGAAGCTATTTGCCTTCAATGTGAGCACTGCCAAACAACGCATCCAGTATGTCCCAACTGAGGAAAGTTTTAAAATACATGTCCTTCCTTGAAGCACCTGCCCTTAGTTGCTATCTGCCTTTAGGCAGGGATTTAAGCAAGCACACAGTATGGGGGTTCTCCACAGTGACAAGTTTGTTCAAGCATTGTCTGGAAGAAACATGTCAGAGTAAAAGCCTTTCTTTTATTCTTCCTTCTCTTAAGGATCATATGTTTCTGCTATACAGCACTGTGCTGTGGCTGACACATAGGCTGTCACTGCCCTGGCTTGGCACGCTCACGTGCTGCCAGGCAGAGCATCAGGGGGCTCCCCGACAGAGAGCTCAGGCTCATGAGAAACACTGATATAAAACCAGTGAAAAACATAAGTTATTCTAAATGGGAGCCAGATAAATCATAGCTTGGTATAGCACGTATTTGCTAGGCAAATATAAATATCCCACAAAACCTGTGGGATTTATACACTGGAGGAAACCAGTTCAGAGAGTGCTAGAATTTTTTCTTCTTTTTTGTTCAATGAACAAGGCAGAAAAAACTGCAAAAACTAGCAAAAATTATTCATTATTTATTTGCATTTTGTGATTCCCTTTTCTTGCCAAATGAACAAATTAATGGTGTCAGATTAAAAGCTTAATTTGGCTCCACAGAAAAGCTTTTGCCCTTTTAGAAATGAATGTGGCTCATTTTCAAACCAAAGAGTCATTGTGAAGTAGAAAATGGAAATATTTAACTTTGTAAATATCACAATAAACATCTTAAGTTAACAATCTCTTTGCTGTTGATTTGGTTTTCCTGGAAAAAGGAGAGAGCATATTAAACAGTTCCAGGCAGCCCAAAATTATATTTACAGAACTTTTGCCTTGCTCTCATCTAGAATAGCACTTAACCAGAGGAATTAAATTTGTCTTTAGTGCCTGCATTGCCTTCAAAATTTACTTAAGTCTTCTCAACTTTTCTGAATAAGCCATTATCTACAGGTATTGTGTCAGAGGTAGAGTAAATGAGAGCCAGTATTCCCATAAATCTCTTCTGTAATTCCTTACAGGCAGGGACTAAGGGACTAGGATTACAGAGCTCCCATTAAAACACTTCACAGTCAAGCCTTGAGCTATATTTTTAGGTGTTGCATTACCAAAAAACTCCACCATACCAATACTATATGCAGAAGAAATTATATCAGTAGAGGAACAGTTGCAGTATACTCATCTTACCTTGATTTAGTGCTAAAGCTGGAGCATAAATGACAATACCAGTGTATAAAGTCTAGAGAGGGAAAAAAAAAAAGGAAAGATCAAAAGGTGATAGCTTTTTGAGATGATTTCTTTTCAAGTGTCTGTTAGTCTATATTTCTTAAATTTGTAACTGTTGACAAATAATTCTAATTAGAAGAAAAATGTCTGAGGTTATTAAGCTCTGCAGTCTCACAGCCTACTGTTCTTAAAACAAATACCCAGGACTCTTAAATACAAAATCCATCTTCATCTTCTCCTGGCTTTTATAATTAACTTATTTTATTCCTTTAAAACTGCAAAGGAAACAAGAGCAAAAGGAAGTTAATGAGGTTTACACATGGTTTGTCAAGGAATCTATTACTATCATTTTCTCAGCCTTGAGATCAATATGCCTCTCAGCATACAGATATAATTTATGCGAGTAAGAACACAAAATATGAGATTAGTTAGTAATTATGGATAGTGTTACAAGGAATTGTATAACCTTCATCCTGTTAAATGAAGCCATACGTGATTATATTTTCAACCACGGTGAAGATACAGACAAACCAAGGAGCTACTCCATCTACTTTTTGTGGGCACAATGGGATTCATACACTGATATCCTGTACAATTTCTTCATATATGGTTTTAAATCCTGTTTGCTTTTTTATCACTGTTACTACTGCCACAAGTTCAGCTGTGACATGGGTCAGGAGATTATACCTTGCAATGTGCTGATGACTTCTGTGAAGGTCAGTGGTCTTCACTGAAAGCATCTAGATCACTGATAGGTTGTGAGCTGATGTGCATCAGCTTTCCATGCCTGGACTCTTCTGACTTTCTAATTTACAGGGATGGGATTTGGGCATGGAAAAACAGCAGAATCAGATGTCATCCAGGATTCTGCCAGCTTCTGCCCTTCCTGCAAGTGTCCACCCTAGGCATAGGTGGCCAACCAGAGCAGGAGTGCTAACCACTGAATTACTTCCCATGGCTTTTGAGCAGATCAAAGCCAGTCCCAGAGGTGGAGCTCTACCACATGGCCAGTGGCTATGCTGGGGACAGAGCCAAGAGGTAACAGGAGTGAGCAGCTCTCTAGCTGTATGAGGAAATTATTATGGAGAAGCTGCTTCACCCAGCCTAACCTAATTGCCGGAACCCCCTGCTGCACACCTGCTACAAGCATATGCCAGAAAGGATAGGGGGGCCATTGGGAAAATAGTTATTCCTACCTGTGTGCTACTCCCTGCCACTGTGTGTGCATGCTTGTTTCTCTCAGTGCCATGAGTCCTCTCTAAATTTTCATATACACCTTGTATGACAAGAAACCTGTCTTCCTGACTAGTCCCTGGTGATTGTCTCCTCCTGCATCACTTCCCAGCCAGCTCCTGACACCTATCTAGCCCAGTCAATGTTTGACTTGCTGTCCATACAGTGACTGTCAGAATCGTAGAATGGTTTGTGGGGTCCTTTAAAGATCGTCTAGCCCCTGCCATGGACAGGCACACCTTCCACAAGATCAAGTTGCTCAGAGCCCCATCCAGCCTGACTTTGAATACTTCCAGGAATGGGCTTTTGCACTTCTTCTCCAGGCTACCTGGTCCAGTATCCCACCATCCTTGTTGCAAAAAAAAAAAATTCTTCTTTATGTCCACTCTAAATCTACCCTCTTTCAGTTTAAAACTATTATCCCTCATACTGTGACTACAAGCCTTGGTAAAAAGTCTCTCTCCACCTCCCTCATAAGCTCCCTTTGAAAGGCTGCAATAAGGTCTTCCCACTGCCTGCTCTTCTCCAGGTTGAACAATTAATCGCAACTTTCTCAGCCTTTCTTCACAGGAGAGGTGTTCCATCCCCCAAGACCACTTTTGTAGTCATCCTTTGGACCCTCCCCAAGAGGTCCATGTCTTTCTTGTGCTGGGACCCCACAGCTAATGCAGTACTTCAGGTGGGGTCTCTCAAGAGTGGAGTAGATGGTGCGAATTACCTCCCTTAACCTGCTGACCACACTTCTGTTGGTGAAGGATAGAATTGACTTTTTGGGCTTTGACCAGACTTTCTGGCTCGCGTCAAATTTTTCATCCACCAATATCTCCCAGTTCTCCTCTGCAAGGCTGCTCCCAGTCAGTTCATCTCTCACTCTGTACCGTATTTGTGACTGCCCCAATCCATGTGCAGGATCCTGCACATGTGTTTGTTGAACTCTATGAGGCCACTCTTCAAGTCTGTCAAGGTCCCTCTGGATGGCACCGCTTCCCTGCAGCGAATCAGCTGCACCACTGAGCATGGTGTCATCCACAAACTTGCTGAGGGTGAACTCATTCTCACTCTCTATTTCATTAGTGAAGGTATTACATAGTCCTGGTTCCAGTACATACAGCACTCATTACTGGCTTTTATCTGAATACTTAGCTGTTGACTGCAATGCTTTGGATGCAACCATCAAGCTAATTCTTCTTCCTTCTAATTGTCCATCAGTCAAACTCCTATCTCCTCAAGCCTGCTAATTCAAGGGATTCAGCATGAGGACTTGAGGCTTTCTCATTCACAGCAAAGAAGTGTCAGAAGCTTTGAAACATCAGAAATTAAAATTTCTCACAACTATGATCACATTTTTGTGTAAATTTAAATAGGGCTGATACAATCTTTCCCCTTCTTCAGTAGGTTTGTTTTTTTTTTTTTTTGCTGTGTTATTACATATCCTTTTCTTTACCTTCCTTTAAGTACATGCCAACATTTACACAAGAGTTAAAATTGCACCATTAAAATCTTGGGAGATTTTCTTTCCTCACTAGTATTTAATTTATTCAGGTTAAATTGTAAGTGCTTGGCAGAGAAAGACACATATAGATCTCTGGTTAATTTCCTTGAGCACATATTTAAGTTGCATAGAATTAATTTTCTCATGTTTGTAAGCAAAGATTTCACTTAGCTCTTCCAGCTTATGTAACCACGATGTCTTCATATGCGCTGGTGAAACAGTGTCAGGTTTCACACATGCTAACACTCTTTCCCATGAGCTTGTGTATCTGTAAAAGCTAAGCAGCACTGCTCAAATAAGTAATGAGTACTGCATTGGGAATCATCTTCTTGGTGCAAGTGTCATTGCCCTTTAAGTTCTGGTGTGCCTTAAAAATAAAAAAAAAATGGACAAAAACCAAGCATTTAACTTAAAAAGCTTTCTGATTGCATAGACATTTTCACTTTGAACTATCCCAAAAGTCCACTTCAAAATTGTGGAAAGAACACATGTTTGTTCTGGTGCATTTGACACATGCTCGCTGACATTTAAAAGCTGTGGTCCTGTATTGACTCTTTGAAAGGGCCAGATACAGCAAACTGTACCAACAGTAATTTCAGGGGCTGCTTTAGTTTAAAATTCCCCAGGGCAGTAATTTTACACTTCTCAGTTTGCAGACACTTAAGGTTTTTCTAGTGGCAGTGGTGGTGGTGCAAACCCTTGTGCAGTAAGTAAATGACAGCTCCTGAAAGACTGTTTTGTCACCTCCCACTGACCCTGGAGAATTAGTCAGACTCCGTGAATCCACACACCAGGATGAAAACTGCCACAGGATGAAAACTGCCACTGTGGGTAATTGGGGCGTGTTTACATTATGAACGCATTGCGGGTTTCGCCAGCAGGCAGGCGAATGACTGCTCCTCACACTGCTATCCTGTAGCGAAGGGTCGCTCGTCTCTTGGCATGGTGCTGATGGCAAGTGACTGCTCTGGGCATTCAGCAGTGCCCACAGAGACCCAACAGGCAGGTAGCCCAGCATCCGCTCCCCACCTCATTGCTGTGGAGCAGAAAGAGCTTTGTTTCTCCTGCTCCCAACCACCCAGGCACTGCGGTGACCTCATCAGCTGCTCGGAGAAAACAGCCAGTTACACTCTACCAAATAATTCCGGTGGTCCCAAGGACCACAGAACAGTTGAAGTTTACTTGCCGTTTGTATTATGAAAAGGATCGTTCCACAGAGGCGAAGATATTTATTAAATCGAAGTTCTAAGTACTGTAAAAAAGAAGAAAAAAAAAATGTTTATTTAGAAATTTGGCACTACTGAGTGTATTAGAATGAAGTGATAAGTAATACAGAAAAAGCAGTGTTTTGTTCTTACATTTTCATGAAAGGTCAAAACTCCTAGAATCTTTGATATCTCTTTCAACTCAGTTTGATATTTCTTTACAGACCTCACCAGTGGGTAATGATACACAAGCAAGTGAAGTAGACATAAGCTAGTGACTATACAAGGGAGTCTACAGAAAAGACCAGGATATATTATCACAGAATTATTAAATATGCCAAGTTGGAAGGGACAAAGACACACAAGAATCGCCAAGTCCAACTCTTGACTCTGCACAGGGAAACCTAAAAGTTGACAATGACACAGCAGCCAAAAACCAGAACCTACAACTTTTGTGAAATGAGAGAGAAAAAGAAAACATTGTGACTATTCCTGTGTCTTAAGCCAGTTTGGAAACTCCAGCACTATATGTGTCCAGTTGAACTGCTGTGAGAGAGGGAAGAAGATTTTTGGGAGTCGGCAGCTTCTTCCCAAGTTAACCTCACCTTCTGCACTGCCCAAAGCAGCCTGTCATGTTCTACTGCTAAGTCAAAATTTAGCCTTTTGGGAAACAGGAGCCCTCACTAGTCTAGCCTGGAACAGCACAACCTCTAAATGAGTTTGTCATGCTGTAAAGCAGATTTCTTACCACCATCTGTCCTAAAAACCCTCTTGGTGTGTGGTTGTACAAAAGAGATCTCATTTGCCTGATGAATCTGTTCAACCAACACAGATAAACACTGAAGCACCTCAAAGGGCTCACTCACGAACTGAGCATTTAAAATGTAATTTGTCAGCATGTCTGCACAAGGAAGCAGTCTTGAACTCCTGGACAGATACAAAAGCTTGTTAAAAATCTGAACTCTGTCCACAAGCAGAAGATGTATCTTTTATAGGTGCATTGCTCTGATTCAACACCAAGATAATCAGTGAGTTTCCAGTCATGATCATAAGCCTTTTTTAAAAGAGCCCTATTTAAGTATCATCATGACAGTCCAAAGATTAGTAGATTAAAATACACTGGAAGACACCAGATATTGTTGGTGAACTCTTATCTAAATCTACCCACAGAAATCTTGTTTTCAGCCTCCAATGCTGCAATGCCTCTGTTCAGTGTAATAAAATGCTAAAGACCAAAGTAGTAGTTTAAGGACTTTCACCTGCACCACTGCTCCTTTCCCAAAGTCCTCTGTGAAAAGAGCAGTTTGCTTCCAAATCTGCAGCTAGGAACTATCGCTATGCGGGAAGATAAACAGGTTGCATGGACATTGTGAATCAGAAGAAAGCATTGACCAGATGCTTCCCCTCCCCAAAACTGTCAGACTTGACCTGTGATTGTCCCACTGCCCCAGATGTCTCTGTGCTGATAGCTACAGCTTTAATTTACATGCTGGGCTGAAGATCTGCTCAGCCTTATTCTGGTGGAAGTAAGAAAACTTTCAGACACAAAGCACTTGCTCTGTATAATCACGATGGAGAAGACATTCAGTAGTGTAAACAGCCTGGGGTGACTAAGGGTCTCTTCAAAATTTCTAGAAACAGCACAAATATACACTCTGCCAAAGGGGGACTTCTGTGGTTGCATCTAAGTTTAGAAACCAATCTGGAGGGGGCGTGCTGTGGTAAGGGAACACTAGCTCCTATAGTAGATGCTTTTGTGCTCTAGATGGTTTTGGCATATTAATTAAAGACAATTAATGACATGTCACCATCCAAGCTGCACTAGGATTAATCCACCTACTGAACTGATTATCTGGCATGAGGAAACAAATCTGGTATGACACCCAGCTCCTGAGCACAGGCAGCAGGGTTGAGCATCACCTGCCTACAGAGACAGTGTGGGCAGACTAGGGGACAGAGAGGGTCACAGCCTGCTCTCAGGAGTGTGGTGATAAAGGACAGCCCACAGTGCAGGGAATTTGGGGTAAGAGAGGATGGAGGGCAGACATGTAGGAAGTAGGCATAAGAAGCCCCCAGCTCCCTAAAAGCTGGGGAGAGATTCTTTCCACTCCATCTTACCTCATAGGTGCTAGTAATGCCCAGCTTGTAGAAGACGGGCAGGAAGATCTCAGCACTGCACAGCACCACCAGGCCATAGGTGATGGCAAAGATGCAGAAGATGGCACCATAGCGATAGATCTCAGCAGGGGTGCCCAGCACCGTGACGGCTGACATGAAGCTGGCGGTGAGGGAGAGTGCTACCGGGAGGGCACTCATGCTGCGGCCTGCCATCAGGAAGTCCTTTGATGTCTTCTGCCCCCCTCCCACGAAGGCGTAGTAGATGCCAATGATGGCTGAGATGAGCAGCATGGCCGCAAAGACCACATAGTCCCAGACGGTGAAGCGTGCCATTCTACCGGAGGAACTCACCCTTGGAACCCAGGACCTTTCCCAAAGTCAGAGGGGCTGCTGCTGCCCCCGCAGTGCTGGCACGGGGTGGCCTAAGCAGGAGGAAGCAGATGGGTTCGGGCCCCCGGGGAGGTGCCCCGCCGGGGCCGGGGCAGGTGCGGTGCGGTGACACCAGCGGGACAGGAACAAAAAGGTGCGATGCAGTCTGCGGGTACGAAAGGTGCGGAGCGCTGCGCTGAGGTGCGGTATCCCCGCCGGGACAGGTGCGGAGCGGTGCGGTGTCCCCCGCCGGGACAGGTGCGGAGCGGAGCGGTGTCCCCGCCGGGACAGGTG